>JAEAOA010000617.1:297500-570548 GCA_016746295.1 Potamilus streckersoni | reverse complement strand
TAATCTAGTGACGTATGATTTGTAGTTTATTTTCATCCGCGATGGAGCGATCACGCGTTGCTATGGAGCGATGAAAGTACCATCGCACCATCGCTCCATCGCATCGCTTCATCGCTCCATCGCATGACTCCATCGCTCCATCGCATCGCTCCATCGCATCGCTTCATCGCTCCATCGCATCGCTTCATCGCTCCATCGCCCGGTAAAATACAACACGATGGAGCGATGGAGCGATTGGCCCTAACAGGATTCCATAGTTTCTAGTGCTTTTCAACACTTTATTAGCTATATCATGTTAAGGGAATCGCAGCTAAGAGCCTTTTCCAATGACACGCTAATTCAGTGGTCCCCAACATTTTTATCGCCGCGGACCGGTCAACGTTTGACAATTTTACCGTGGCCCGCTGAGGGGGGAACGTTGATTGTTTATATTTTAGATTGTTTTGATTTCATAATTTTAATTTAATTGTATTTAAACATACCTTCAAAATAAAATACAGTTACACAAAAAATGAATATAAAGTGATTTAATATTTTAACTCACTAGAACGCTAAATCAATGAGAATCCTGAGTTTATTTCTTTGCAACGAGACGGTTCCATCTGTGGGTAATAGGAGACAATGACACCCGAAATTGCTTATGTCCAGTTTATTCCGTTGTTTTGTTTTGGTTGCTGTCACTGCAGAAAACTCCTCCTCACATAGGATGTCGGAAATGGCTATAGGGATTTAAGTACTGTCGTAACAATTTCCGCCATGACTTTAATCGAAAACACCGGCAGTGTTGTTTTCTCGAATGTAGTTTTAAGGCCACCGTCATTTGCAATCTCTAGCAGTTTATCTTCTTCTTGCACAGACATACTAGATTCGCCTCGTTTGCTGACAAATGGGTCGCGGATCCATTTCTTACCAGTTCGTGGGTCTTTTATTGTTGGGAAGTTGCGCTCGAACACTTTTAAAAGCAAAGACAGGTGATCGTAAACCAACTGAGAGAATCAATGCTCAGGCTCAGTCTCGCCTAAAATCCCCGCTAATGTCTGAAACATGTCCAAAATGCATTTGTTCACGCGCCATCCCCACAACTCCAGTTTGGCTTTAAATGCAGCTACTTTGTCTGCCAACTGGAAAACAGTTGTCATTTTCTCCTGAAGGGACATATTGAGTTCATTGAGCAGGCTAAATATGTCACACATGTAATCTAGTTTTACGACCCATACCTTGACACTAAAATATGATGCCAGTGGTGACTTCTTTTGTGAGAGAAATCTTTGCAATGGCTCTCGTAATTCAAATACTCTGGTTAGCGATTTTCCTCTGGATAACCATCTTATTTCTGTGTATAAGAGAAAGCATCTGTGTTCTGCGTCCGCCTCCTCACAAAGCTGCTGAAACAGGCGTTAGTTAAGGGCATGTGTTTGGATGTGGTTAATAACTTTAACGACATCGATCAATATGCTGTTTAATTCCGGTGACATTTTTTTGGCTTGACAGTTTTTCCCAGTGAATAATACAATGCATAGATTCACTCTCAGATGCAACTTCCTTAATCCAAGTAGCTAAACCAGACAGTCGTCCGGTCATGGCAGCAGCTCCGTCTGTGCATATGCCGTCACAAAAGGACTATTTCAGTGGTCCTGATATATAACCATACAGTTACTTGAACAGTTCTGCTCTGGTGGTGTTGGTTGGCAAAGATATTGCACACAACAAACCCTCATGCACATCCTTCTGGTATAGATATCGCACATATACAAGTAGTATTGCATTGTTGTCGATATATGTAGATTCGTCAACCTGGAATGCGTACCACGATGATGTATTAATCCTCTCCAATAATTGTGTCTCGATGTCTTCGGCTATTTCTTCAGTGCGTCTAGTAACAGTGCTAGCCGACAAAGGGACATGTGCTATCTTTTCCACAGCAGCCTCTCCTAGAAGTTCACGGCAAATGTCTTTAGTGGCGGACAAGATCAATTCTTTACCGATAGTGAATGACTTTTTAGCCTTAGCAATACGGTTAGCCATCAAATATGATTCTCTCGGTGCATTCTCCTCTATTGATGTGGTGGCCCTCATAAATTTCTTCTGTCCTTCGTGTTCCCGTTTTTCTTTTCTTTCAAAATACTCCAACAGATTGTTTTTTAATCCAGGGTGCTGGGCGTTCAAGTGGCGAAACAGTTTTGAAGGTTTCATTGCTTCATTAGAGATCTGGTCGCCTCAAACTATGCAGAGCGGGGTTGGTGTGTGGGAATCACCTGTCCCGATAAATCCATAGTTCAAGTAGGACACATGCTATTGTCTGCTAAAAGTTTTGTGTTTCTTTGATGTTGAAGACTCTTCTTGTCTCTTCACTGGGCCTTTTCTTTTTCCCCAAGGAAACTTTCTAACGACGTCTGTTTCGTACTCATTTTTGATAATTTGTGGGTTAAATTTGAGCAAACACAATATACACGTACAGCACTGTTAAACAAGTACCGGTGAACAGAGAGAAGAGCGATACACACCTTATCTCTACCAAAGCTACAGCGCCACTTCCGCTTGTAGCCGCTCAACTCCAGACGTAACCTAAATCCGCCCCGATATCACGATATTTTGCGCATGCACGGTATTAGTGCGGCTTTAGGTGACGTCTCTTAGCTCCCGGTTAACCTCTCGCCCATGGAAAGTCCACAAACTCGAGAGAAATACACCACAGTAAATAAAATGGAAATAATTTAATGTTCCTGGGCGGCCCAGTAAGATTTGATCCACGGATCGGTACCGGGGGTTGAGGACCACTGCGCAAATTCACCCGAACCGACCAGCTTTAGCATATCAAACTAGCTGTGTAGGTTTACGAGTCAGACACTCAACCAGCTGAGTTATCCAACTAAACTTGTAAAAGTAAAATTTAAGTGACTCAAAAACCTAACCTATCTAGTTCACAATCCCTCAATTTTGGAGGAGAGGATTAAACTGTAGGGGTGGGGTAGAAATGGGTGCCATAATAAAAGTAACTAATTCGAATAGAATATGAGTTATGAACAATGTAATATGTAATATTTTAGCTAGCGATGTAATATTTTACGTGCAAAAAGTCGTATATGCCAAAGTCATCTGAATAATACTGAATCTTGAAATAAATTGGTCCTAAACATCGTTGGGTGCTATTAATATTAGATAATTCATCACATTTTGAACCATGTGATTTCTCCGTTTAACTGAGAATGCCAACCATTATTCGCATACGTATATGATGTTGATCAGCGACATCAATGGGTCAACCGATTTCGATCGAAAGCTCAAACACAAGAGTTGATGACATTACCGCTGTAAACATAAGATGACATCTTCATGCTATATAGGATGGAGAAGAGAGGATATTTATATGATACGCTATTCTCATTTTGCATTCGATTTGTTCAGTACTTTGCCTAGTATTTACGAGTATTTTTTTATTTACAGGCATGACTGATGTACATTACTTTTTACAAGACCGTGTCGTATGCTTACCAATGAAAATATGTAACAGCTGAGGTTTTTCTCCAGACCAAGTTCACCCTTCAAAGTATTCCAAAGCCTCATCTGATCATCAATATTCACCAGTCGTCCTTTTTTATCTAATACAATCTTTTTCCCTCAGATCCTCTTAAAAGCTGGCCTGCCTCCCATCAATCCCTCTCGAATCAATTTGTCCCACGTGGGATTAGTGTTGTTTTTAGATTAGCCTCTAACTGTATTTGAGGAATATCACTACTTTAGGCTCACTCCCCCCCCAACAAAAAAAAAATGAACGGAATTAAGAGCGAAATCGGTGACTGAATTAAGAGGTGGCATTTCTTAATTGTAAACTGAATATTTGAACGTCGTTAAATCTAATATTAGAGAACGGTTCATGTCAGATAGTTGTTTTCTTTTAAACAAATAATTTCCTTCCTTCTCAACTTTAGTCAGATTGGACGAATGGCGAAATCTATGAAAGACAGGGGCTTTAAAGAACGGAACATCAATTAATTAATTAAAAATAATCTGCCAAACTATAAAAAAAAAAACTTTAAGCAGCATATACATGTGCAGATATCGATCTTTTCTTGCACTGTGGGGTAAGAAAAAAACATGAACTGTACTTGTAATGGGATTTAAAAAGACAGTTGTCACGTGTAAAACCAGTCTCATTTTAAACTATACAATAGGACAGGGTTAATTAGCTTTTTTATTTTACTGAAGTTAATCCGATGTGAAATGAAACAAATGTAAACAGATTTATTTATTTGCAAACTCAAGTACTATTTGTACCTAGATTACACAACTGCATATAATTATAAAGCATGTGTACATGAACGAGCTAATAATTAAAATTAATAGTCTACAGACGAATGTATGGGTTATATACACGTTATCCGTCGTTGCTGTTTGTTATGCATCTAACCTGGGACTAAGATACGGCCTCATATTACCGAACGTAACAGAAAAATTTACTTTCCTTCATATTTCAAAATAGCGAACAATAATTTTGAAATAAATAATATCTTTTCGTTTAACGAAAATCTTTTATTATATTCGTTTATAATTTGATCTAACTGCAAACAACAAAGACCCTGCTTGCATAATGGGCCGGTAGGTTTGAGTATGTGCCGTTTGCATTTGGACTAAACTTATAAACTTATAAGCAAAAATAGACGGTGCTTTGTCGTGCTTATATTTTGATTTACTCGATGAAAAATTCGAGATGTCATTACCATAGGAAATGTGGTAGTACGCTGGTCAACACATCGTGTCAATATCAACATAGTTACAACTAATCTGAGTAAAGTCATTTAGATAAAGCGATGCACGTACTATAGAAGTGAATGCACCGAGTATGCTCATCTGAGAACAAGAGCTTACTGTCATGATCATCAAATCTTCATTAACTTTGCCCTCCAATATCTCATACACACAATTTAATAGATTCAAATGTTATTCTGAGTTATGTTTACCAATATATCTAACTGTCCAGAAACAACCATTGAAAGTATCTTAAGATACGTAATGAAAACAACATAGTGGCTTGCATAACTGTAAGTTATGAAGTAAAATGTGAAAAAGCTAAAACGATTTTTAAAATGATTTCAGGTTACTGACTGATGATCTGATTCACTCCTCATACATCAACTTGATCGTGCCAACACTCGAATTCGTGCGGACAAAAGTGAGACATATGAGTGCCCGGGACCCGAGAAAAACCCACACAGGAGAGGGTACATAGTATATTTCAGGCATTTACAGATATTATAAATTAAGCGCCTTCGTTGCATAAGAACAGAGATAACGCCATTTCATTTTCATGAACATAATGTTGATGATGGGTTGTTTAAAGTTAGCTTATTTTTTATGGATCCATCACGTGGAGACATTGACAACTAGGTCCTGTTCTCCATGACAAACTGAGTCACCCAACTAGTACTGATTTGGGTGGATGTTAAACCTGCCACTGTTAGATCACATGTCCGAAGCCTTATCAAACGGGCTGCCATGGTTTCTTGGCTAACAATGTGAAAGTTAAGGCGGCACATACCCACACTATTTTGGTAGTGGGTGTAGGAATACGACCGTCGAATTATAAACTCATTGCTAAAATAGAGAAGAAAAAAAATCATTGCATAAATTGTTCTTACGACACTCCTTTAAGGTTTAGAGCTTCCGCCTCGGATGCGACAGGTCACGGGTTCCAATCCCGGCAGAGTCAAACAAAAGATTTATAAAAATGGTACTAACAGCTGCCTCGCTTGGGGCTCAATATTAAGAGGTTAAGGTTAGGACTGGTCAGCCTGGTGTCAGGATAATGGGACTGGGTGGGGCATGATGCCACATGTTAGCGGCATGATGCAACAATGCTATACGTCAGTATAAACTGAAGCACTGCAGACATAGCAGCGATATTACTGAAGGAGTGTTATAGCTACCTTCAAAATCCAAATCACACACACACACACACACACACACACACCTCTTTATGAAGGCTAATATTTTTATACCGAACTACAATCTATCCGAGACTGACAATCCAGAAACATACAGTTTGATTTGCAGAAATATCTACAACTTTGTTCACCCTGCCAATGTAAAAAAAAATACATAAGAAATCAACTGCTGTTACAGAATTAAGAATTGTTTTTAAAAGAGCTATTTTCTTGGAGAGTGTGACATTATTGCACTATGAGTGCTAATTATATGTAGAAAAGTCCTTATTTGGATGAAAACAGTTAATTTATCTTAGAAATCAATTATGTCCCTTACTGTACAAAAATATATACGTTACCATTAAAATGTTTCAATAATGCATGAATCGATAAATGTTATTTTTGTGGAATATTTCTCTAATTAAAAGACAATGCTTGACAATGAATAATCCACCCACTTCCCAGTTTAAATACAATGGGATGCGTTTACAGGATTGTCAGACAAGTCGTATTCATGAGAACCAGAGTTTACTGTCATGATCGTCAAACTGGGCAAACTCATCTAACAACCAGAGATACTGACCTAATCGTCAAACCTTACAAACTCATCTGAGAACAAGACCTATTGTCGTGATCTTCATTTTCTCAATTACCCGATGCCTCTCGTCTTTGCCATCGATAGAGTGATTTAAGAGTATCGGCACGTCTTAGGGTTAAACTCGACCTGCGGCGATCGATTACTTCGGGAGAGAAAATGTACCCTTCGCCAGACACGTGCAATGGGTACATGAGTCTTAATCCTGGGAGTATATATATTGTTTTCAATTTATTTATGCTGAAAATAATGAAACAGCGAACATAGAGGGAAACATTTCAGAATCATTCACGTACAACTGGGCACAACAATCAGCGACATTATCATTATTATTATTATTATTATTATTATTA
The DNA here is from genome assembly GCA_016746295.1 of Potamilus streckersoni. Taxonomy (NCBI): domain Eukaryota; kingdom Metazoa; phylum Mollusca; class Bivalvia; order Unionida; family Unionidae; genus Potamilus; species Potamilus streckersoni. Next base: position 563,679 of record JAEAOA010000617.1, on the reverse strand, counting down.
TTATTATTATTATTATTATTATTATTATTATTATTATTAGCTGGTTTAATAATAACATAATTAATCAACTAAATAATTAATTAAATGTTTATAGCTAGCACTTTACTTAAGAAAACACCTCTGGCAACTTTAATTTACAAACTGAAGCCGGATTTTACGTTGCTGTTAGAGTATAACAAAGTCATATTTATGTCTTCATATGAAATAAATGATATACATGTTTAATATCATAAAACAAATACAGAAATCACGGTCAACAGTTTGCTAGAGTGAAAAAATGACCTTTTTCATCCTTAAATGAGTGCTATTTCCTATAGTTCGATCCTTTTAAGTGATCTCATTCAGTACTATGCTTTATTAAATGTCATACACGGTGGAACACATATTTAATTTAGTGATTTGTATATCAACATGACACGTGTAATTACAAACCCAAAACAAGGTGAGAAATTAATATTTTATTTAACAAATAATATTTAAAATAACGGAAAGAATGAATCTTAAATAACATCATTAAGTGATGTTTGCAAACAGTGCTTTTGCAAATGAATGGACGTACAAATAAAATTTCATAGACTGAAAACTCAATAACTATATCGAAGCAATCTACATTCACGTAAATTATTTGTTTATAAGGTGAAAACTTATGATAAACCATCATGGCTATATCCAAGGTGTCGAAAACTTCCATGAATCCAAAGAACTTCCTTCTTACGCCAGATTCAAGTAAATAAAAAAGCCAAAGACGTCACTTTCTACTGCCACTCTGGAAGTCAACTCTATCCCAACGTCAGATGCTTCGTATTACAGTCATAATATTGATTTCAATGATGATACATTGTTCTCGGACATTACAGCAAAAGTGATAACACTTCGCCAAAATGGCATCGATTAATTCGCATAAACGAGTATTCTTCCGAAAGAGGCAATCCTGTAGATAAACATCCTGATTGTTTTACATGAAGTCTCTAGATCATTATCGGACGAAAAGTTTTCCTATCTCTGGTCATACAAGTGGAGGAGAATTTGTCAGAGAACAATTCTCGCCTGTTTATGACATGGGTTCAAAGCAATAATAAGACCAGTCAGTTCTGACAATGTGCTGGAAATTGTCTATCTGTCTGTGGGGAGAACAGAAAAAATTACTTCAATAACTATGTATCTAACTTTTAGAGAAACGACAACGGAGATCAAATCAGTTGATACGTCCAAGAATGAAACACCAGAGAGTTCTCCATTTCCTCCGCCACGCAGGAAAGAATTATTACAAAATCATCTGAAGAGAAACCCTAAGATCAAGAGATAAAGACTGGTTATGATAAAACACCAACTATAATAGAGATCAAGCAGATACCATTCAACCGACGAGATTACCTAAAATAAATATATACATACAAGAGCTGTCACAAATGTAAATGTCTGTGAGAGATTCCAAGGGGAAAGAGGCAGAGTCTCTGATACAAAACTAAATCTAAATTCAAATTCACTATATATTTATAAATCAAGACAAAATTTCAGAAAACGTCCCTTTTTGAGAAAAGGTGCAAAATTTGCGTCAATTGATACGCTGAGTTGGGATGTACTAGCAACATCAAAAGAAAAGTGCACGTGAAATATGGAGTCACGATTGAAAATGAATGGCATCATGAAATCAGCTGTCACATCTATACCAGTAATATAATTAATGACATCCTGAAATCAGCTGTCGCATCTACACCAGCACTAATTAATGACATCCTCGAATCAGCTGTCGCATCTACACCAGCAATAATTAATGACATCATATAATCAGTTGTCGTATCTAGACCGAAGAATAATGAAGAATAGTGTGGTTTCAGATCAGTCAGAACATGCAGAAAATGGCTATCTTTGAAAAAGAAATTATTCTCATGAAAATTAATTGCATGAGGATTTCATATGTGTAAAGCATAAGCAGTATCATGTAAGCCAACCACATGCATGCGGATTCTACATTGAATCCATCAGTTTCTATGAAGATATTACACAGCCATATTCAACTGGGGAAAAACACCTTTTATTGCTATCAGCGTGACTTTGATTACATGTAGATTAAAAGTAAGACAGCAAATATTAGGCTATTTCAATAAAAGACATTTGTTAAAAACTTAATTCTGAGTAGTCGTATACGGACGTACAAAGATTGAAATTGTAGTGCATGTTATGGGGAGATAAAAATCTTTACTTGTTTTCAAAGTTAAATGGACAATTTCGCATGTAAACTCAGTTTCCATTCCATGTATTAAATTTGACAGGGCTGGTTATTAATTTTACTTCCGCTGAAGTGAACGAGGATGTAAAATAAAATGTAAACAATTTGTTAATTTGTTAATGCCAAGACTCAGTGACATTTATCAAAAATCTGCATGTCTACATAATTACAGAGTAAATATATGTGTTATAAATGACTTTTATGTTTATGTGTGTGATAGCAGGTATATTTAAATAAATGTGACGATAAATATTTTATTTTCGCGTTATCCGTCATACATTATTATGCACCAAACCTGGGACTAACGCAAATCTTATTAATATCAATTAGGTGACAAATATTTTCATTATTGTTTCAAAAATAACACAACAACTTTTCGAAATAATGAACTTTGTATCCTTAAAAAGGAAACATAATTTTCAAAATAGCAACAAAAAAAAAATAGTTGGTTATATTCAACCTTAGACTGGCACACATAGTCGAGCTGCCCGGTATAGCTGATCCATACAAATATTGAAGCCGTCCTGTTCCAAACGGAAAAGCGGAACTATGCTAGTTCAGATTTGATGTCATCAATGAACATAATTACAACAAATCTGAGTAAAATACTTCACATGATAATGAAGGCAAAGGGCATTCTATGTGAGAATCCAAGAAAACTGATGTGATTGTGAAATTAGCATGACCAACAGTCTTGCATGAGCTCCGTAACTAAAAGATTAAATGGAACATTTTAACTGGTTTGTTTTCAGTACTAACTGAACTGTCTCTGAATCTGTCGAATATTCGGTCCGGACAATGCACATATTTTGCCAAGTTATTTATATTGCTCATTGGTTGGTAAATTATAAATATATTAGTATAATGCAAAAGTACAACTTCATCTATGTATCCTAGGGGTGATCGGGGGAGAACCAGGTAATCTCATGTTTTGTTTACATTTGCAGTCTTTACCATGGCCGGATAAAATTATTGATCTAGGTGAACTGAAATTTGATTCCCCTGAAAAACGATTTTAATAACCCATTACATAATATTCAGGGAAAGTTGAAAATTAATTACAAATGGTTGAAAAAAGTCAGTTATAATGAATTTAATTGTTATTTTATGTGCTGTAGAGGCGGTGAGATCACAGATGTTACACAAGAATGTCCATCAAGACGTCTATATGCTCATAAAAGGATAAATTCCCAAACTCTACCAACCTCAGGACTGCTCCGGTGGCTTAGTGTTTAGAGCGTCCGCCTTGAATACGGGAGGTCATGTGTTCGAGAACCGGCCGAGTCATACCAAAAACTTATTAAAATGGTACTTACAGCAACCTCGCTTGGTGCTCATCATTAAGAACTTAGTGTTAGGACTGGTCGGCCTGGTGTCAGGATAATATATTTGGGTGGGACATCGCGATACATGTCTTCGGAATTGCATCCGAAAAAGTCACTCACCTACAGTGCGTAGTGATCAATCATTAAAAACGAGTCTGCGAAGCTCAGCCCTATCAAACTACCTATCTACACCCTACAGTTCTCTTTCTTTTATGCTTTTTTTCCAGCCGCCAAACCAATTTTTACTTTTTTTTATTTATTCGTATGTTAGAACTTTATTTTAAACTCGCTCATCTCACTTATTTCATTTTTTAAAATTTTATTTACTTCGGACAGGCAATTTTCCTAGTTTAAGAACAATCAACAGTCGTTTCCTGATATTTTTCCATCGCGAAATATGAAAAATGGCGCACCGAGCTTTGTTAAAGGAATAAAGAAAATTCAAAACACATTTTTTGTAAAATTAATTTTAAATCTTGGGTTAACTTTAAAATCTCTATTTAAAAAATACAAGAATAAAGCCAGTCAATGGTCATATACACAGATATACAGATGGCGCGTAGGTAACGCTAATGGGCAGATCATTACAACTTTTAGAGTCAAATAAACATAATAAGTAATATGTCATAGTGAGCAACACCAGTCATTTTGATTCTTAAAAGTTATACATATATTTAAAATAAAATAAAACTAAATATTCAGGGGAAATTGAGTTGTGATAAAGACAAAGGGTCAATTGAAAATAAGAACACTCTACTTGCAAGGTTTCTTTTTTGTCCTTTCTTCGTGCATTCTTTTCACTTCTAGCATATAAAACAAGGTACACAAAGCAAACGAACGTCTGCTGATATGCTGCATCATTCACCTTCCGCCTCTACGTTGGTATAGTAGTGGTTATATTTGTGACGTCACAATGGGGTTTTTTTTTTGTTTACTTTGATGGCATTTAGACTATAACTCAATCATATTGCCATCTCACTTATCAAGTTCTGCTTTCTCAAATGAAAGTTTCGCTCACTTGTATACTAGCTGTCCAAAACAAAGCGTGGTTTCAATAATGTATTTCATGTTCATCATCGTCATCGTCGTCTTCGTCATCATCATCATCATCATCATCATCATCATCATCATCATCAATCTGGAGCAATCTAGGGCCTAATTTATAGTATAAGTAGGGGATACACAATAAAAGATGAAAATATTATGAAAAAATGAGTATGCAAAAGAAACAGTGTTTCAAAAAAATTTCCTTAGAATAAACGAGATGCTGACAGCTGATTTGAAAGTCTTCATGTCCCGTAAAATTGCTAGTAATGTTAGGAAGCAAAGGGCAGAAGGATCAGGTCTATATCTTAGGACGTTTGTAAATATTTACAAACAAGGTACCTTCGCTTGCACAGACCGATTAAAGAAGGATATTTCACCGCGTCGTTTTGAATGGCTAATAAAGACTAATAATATTGCAGGTCGGTATTCAAAGTCACTTTATCGACTATTTCACGTTGAGGAAATGGAAATGAGTCATGTTCCCTAGGACACACTGAGCCACACGAACCTGGCTGGCTTGTATGGGAATTAAACCCACTACCGTTTGAACCCCTACATGTTTAAAGCGCTGTCATATGAGCTGACGCGGCTTTCTAGCTAAAAATGTAAAAGTAAAAGTGGTACTAACTCATTCCCTGAAGCCATTAGTATTTGCCGTGGGAATAGGCTGGTCCGTTGTGGGTTGGATTAGGCCGATAAATCAGCCCCACACCTATAATGACAGCCAGTCATTATCATCTATAGATTTGGGGCTAATTTATGTCATGAAAGGCATGTGAGGAAAAAGACCAAATAATTTTTATAAAGCCTGATTTTCTATTTCACTTCAACAGGTGACGAGTTCATTCATGCTCTGTGTTAAATAAGAATGAACGTTTTCAATGTATTAAAAAAAAACTTTCTGTTTCTTAAAAGCAATTCAAGGTCAGTGGGACTAGACGTTGTTGTTTTGCTACTTTATAATTGGGGTTGAACAACAATAATTTATTCGTCCAGAGCGTTTGCTCTACTCGGTCCTTAATCCCACACCTTATTACTACAGGTTATCTTGTTATCTGCAATGTTCTTAGTAATTTTGATTTGTGCCTTTCTTCCCAGGAAATGTCTGTGCAAAAACAAATGTTTGCTTTGTTTTGTTTTTATCTTACTACCCAATGTTACCTGGCTTCTACCCGACAAATAGTTTTGTTTCCGTATATTTTGTTTGTATTTAAGCGCGATTTCCCTACCTTTCAAATCCGCTTTGATCAGTTCGGGAAAAAATCGGTGTCGTACTTCACGCGATAACTTGCGTTGTGAATAGGTTAATTACATAATGAACCTCACCTTTCTAACGAAGGCATTCCCGTATTAAGGCTGGACTTGTATTACGACGCAATTGTCCTAACCTAAGAAAGGGAAAGAAGCGAAACCAACATGTTTGTAAAATTCAACAATTTATTTCCATAAGAAAAAGAACTCGTAGAGTGAATTAAATCCTATATAATCCTAAATGTTCTATAAACATGTTCGAAACAAAGAAAAAAGCGAAGCTAACAAACTTTGTCAAATTTAACAAAATAATTTATTTCCCCGGAAAACAAGATGACAAGATGAGACTGCCTAGTAGGAAAGAATAAAGGAGGGGGAAAATGAAAAAAACAGGGGGGGGGGTAAAAATGGCACAAACAACGCCAATAACGAAGGACAACTGAAACCTGAAAGTATTGACTCCGAACAAGATAAAGACGATAACCAAGACAATAAGGCGTAAATAGACCTGGAAAGCAATCAGGACTCCGAAACGAACAAAATGACCAGGGCATGGGAACGGAACAAGATAGTGACATTGATAAAACAAGAAAGAAAGTAAAATTGAAAATAAACAGAGATGACAACAAGCAAAATTGTAACTTCATATGACACAAACAATGAAAATAGCAGTGAAATATCAGAGGAGGAGCTAACACCACCACCACCCCCCAAGTAAATTATATTTTTTTTTTTCAAAATAAATCTAAAAATTCTAAACAAATAAAAACAGTTAAGGATTTAAATGTACGAATTCATAAAGAGGATGGATGCGGCCATCTGGGATAAGTAAAAAAATTGAGGTATCCAACTTGTGTATAGCATTAATAAACACAAATGGTATAGATAAAGACAAAATATATAAAATGTGTAATTACTAAAATAATTATGATTATACGGAAGGAAAACAAGTGTTTATTATACAGGAAACGACGTAAAGGGGGAGTAATCACTATAATTAAAATTAAAAATTACTTAAATTGGGAACAGATAAAAAAGAAAAAGGGTTCTAGAAGGTAGACTACTTCATGTTAAGGTTAATAGTTTTAATAGTTTTAATATAATAACACATTTTCCGGCAAATAAATTTTAAAAAAACCAAAACGATTTCATTGAAAATCTAGATAAATACATAAGTGAATATACTATAGAAGAGTTAATGCTAGGAGGTGACTTTAACTGGGTAAGCAATAATACAAATAGGAAAGAGAACTTAACTTCAGATGATATAATCGTTAAGAAAACTATGCTAGATTTCTTTTTTTTTTATAAAAAAGAAACATAAACTAGATGATATATACAGGAGATTAAACTTACTCCGTACGGAATACACTTATGATTATAAAAATTGACTAGCCAGCAGATTAGATAGATTATATGGGAAAATAAAGAACTTTGGGAGGGGGGTAAAAACATATAAACTAATAAGAAACTTCTATACTAAAAATCAAAGATGTCAAGTATAAATGTAGAACTGTGGGGAGGATATATTGGAACACTTCATGGTCAAGTTGGACAAACATAAAATCATCAAAAATTAAGAGTATAATTTTCAAATATTTACATAATGCTTGGCTTACTGGTGAAATAGCAAGAAAAAAGGTTATGACAAAAATCATCCCACAGTGCCCTCTATGTAGAGCACACAATTTCACAAAAACACCTGCTATGTTAGAATGCAAAAACAAAAGAAGGATAAGAGACAATATTATTACCTCGATAACTGAAAATAGAACAACAAAATACTAGAAAACCCGAATCCTATATTTGAACGGGAAATTTGACAACACAGCCTTTTTCAGCTTAACTAGTTATAGAATAAACATTATAATGGAATGCGGGCAGGTCATTATGATACGAAAATAACAACCCTTTTAAAATATTACATCCCTAAAATTCTTTACCCTTTTAATATTTTTTTACTAGTCAACTCATAGTAATGGAATCCAGTATACTAATATATTTAAATATATAAATATTACTAGTAGGCTAAATGGACAGGAACCTGACCTGAACATGTATAAAGTAGGAGACAGGAACGCCACCGGTAGAGACCACGGTGCGCTACGCGAAGTGTTAAGGCCGGCGGAAGAGCATCCGAAAAATACGTACGTAGAACATGGACAAACAATACAGCAACATAATGGCTAATAGCAATTAAAAGGATTCCACTGAAAGCAGGGACTAACACCCATCAACATCCATATTTCAAAATACTTCTTTTGCAAATTATTTAATTTTGGATTTAAAGAAGGGAGCGGGAAAAGAAGACTTGGTTATTGTTGAGGGAAACACGTCAGTGAAATAAAAAAAAGACATGCGGCTAAACTGGTCACTACAAAAATATCTTTGAACTCCAGAGTTATCAGTTTACGACGGATTTCAAACACTAAAAGCTTTAGTTTAAACGTGATGTGGTCACGTAGTCACTTAATTCGATTGGCGTATTAAAACCATAAGACGATTGACACGTACGCCACGGACGAATTTTACTCTACCTAACGAATCTTACTGTAAGATTCAATACTAAAAAAGGTTATTTACAAGCCTAAGATGATCTTGATTACGACCAATGATGTTCACTCTGTGTTTGTCAATTTTGAATCAAGGTCAGGAACTAGGTCAGCTAAAAATATAATGTAGCAATAATGATCATTTACAAAATCTCAACTGAATTTTCTAGAAAAATATCAAATCCAGTGAATAAAGTTATCCTTACAATAACATGTAATGAAATAAAAATATAATTAAAAAGAAATTTAAAACACAAATATATTAAAGTGCATATACGTAACAGTATAGAATGTTTCAAATGAATTCCATGACTCTTGAATGTTCTGATGAAAAATAATTTTGAGGTACCACAATGATATAATCCAGAATGTCTTTTAATGAGTCCTCAGTAGTCCTAAATCAGTGGTTTAGTAAAAAAAAAAATAATGGGGACTATATCATTTCAATAAGTAATTCAGATAATTGATCATCTCGTAATATAACTGAACACAACTAATAGTTTTCCACAGACTGATATTAGGATAGGAATAAATAATTGATCCCTTATATAAAGACTGTCATCAGACACATGGCACAACAAATTATCCGAGATGTGGGTCACTTTGTCATCAAATTCATAAATCATAAACACATTCGCTTCAAAATAAATACCAAATTGGTAAATAAGGTCAGACCATGAACATAAATAATTTGCAAGTACACATGACGACAAAACTTAGGCAGACAGTAAAATTTCCATGGAAAAGTCAAAGTCCTGAACTAAATTCCATGTAAACCTGTTGTTTAGAAACGATCATTATCTTAAAGTACAATATTGGACAAACGTTACCTAGCATTTGACGTACAGCGATCGATTTATTAGGGAAAGAAAATGTACTCTTCGACAGACACGTGCATTGAGTAAATTTGCTTCTGAAGAATATTATATAGAAATGACGTCATTTTAGACATTCACATACATTTGGACAAATCAGTTTATCAACTGGCACAAAGATCGTATTCAAATCAGCGGGCTAGTTCATTCATTCATTCATTCATTCATTCATTCATTCATTCATTCATTCATTCATTCTTTCATTCTTCTTCTTCTTCTTCTTCTTCTTCTTCTTCTACTACTACTACTACTACTACTACTACTACTACTACTACTACTTATCAATCGATAAATCTATCATCTACCTACTGACCTACCTACCTATCTATCTATCTATCTTAAAATTGACAAGATGAAACTTGGGGGGGGGTTGCATTGATTTTAGCATTGAAGACTTTTTTTCCGTCCTCGTATACATTCAATAACATACATGTTTAGTTATCATGTTTTCTTATACACTATCATGGTTGAGACTTTGTCAGAGAGTACATATTGATCTATTTCGTCGTTAATATTGGTGATATTTTTCTTGCTCTTTTTAAGAGATCTTATCCAAAACAGTCCTTTTATTCAGTGTCATTAAGTGAGATGTATACTGTACTTAAGCCGTTCATGCTTTTTGAGTTTCACACATAATTAAAAAGACAAAAATGGGATGAGTTTTTAATACATTATTTTACATCTAATATTTAAATTAAAATTTAAATAGCATCGATTGGAATGGTATTTTTACGTATAAGTTTTCATAAAAATTAAAATCAAAGAAAGAATGCCCGATTATTAATTAGAAAATTTAAGAATCTTTACAAATTTCATTGGGTAATATTCAATGTGAAAATGAAAGCAAACCACCATGGCTACATCCCTTGAATTCAACACTTGACTGAATCTAGAGGTCTACCTTTCTCTGCCAGCTAAAGGTCAGGAAATGCTAAAAACGTTGCTCTCCGCTTCCACCCAAAAATCAACTCTATCCCAATATCAGATGCTGCCTATGACTGCCATAATATAGATGTCAACGAGGATCCATTATGTTCGGACATACATCAAACGCGATAACATTTAGATTCGCTAAAAGGCGTCGGTTACCTCTCATAAATGGGTATTCTCTAAAGGTGTCCATTCAGGACATAAATATCATGCTTGCTTTACAGGAAGTCTGCTAGATCGTTATCTGGCGATGGTCTTCCTATCGTTTGTCAGACAAGTCGATGGAGATTTGTCGGAACAATTGTCGCCTGTCTGTGACATGGGCCTAAAGGACAAAAAAAAAAAACACTCATGTGTGACCAGTTGTGCACCAAACATTATTTGTACGTCTATCTATCTATGATAGGGGAGAACAAAAAATCAAATATTTCAACAGTTATGCTTATAACTTTTTTTGGAGAATGAACTCGTGATCAAATAACATTTTGTATCTCTAAGAACGAAAAAAAAAACGGGATGGTACTCCAGTTTCTCCACCAGTCATGGGAATAGGTGCAAACTTTGTGTCTATTGATTCACTAAGTTTGGGTGTACTGGTGGAAAAAAAGGGCACCTAAAGTATTGAGACAGGAAACGAAGGCAAGTAAAATTAATGGCATCCTCCTATCAATATAAAACAATAAGAAATGGCATATTCAAATTACCTGTCCTATCATGAGCAAGAATAAGGGAGAAACTTTCCAGATCGGTCGGATCATGAAGAAAATTATCTTTAAAAAATATACTGATGATAAAGACTTGCAGTAGGATTTCTTATCTGTGATGTATACACAAGACCCACATATTAGTAACCAGCACTCCAACCACATCCATTCAGATTCTACAACTGTGTAAAGTTTGTATTACATCTCCATATTCAAATCGAAAGATACGTTTTATTACTTTAGCAATTCAGCTGGACTTTGCTGGCACGTGGATTAAAATAATGATAGCAAAATCAATATTTAAATAAGGAAATGTTTTAAAATCGTCACTTGCTGTATTACCCAAATTATATATATATATAGATGCAATAAACTGACGACGAACAGTACGAAACTAGTAACTAACTAGCCTAAGCGCTTTCGACTCTTAATGAGTCTTTTTCAAAGGCAAATACAAAACATAGTTACGACAAACAAATAAACACAAAAACGTTGCGTTTGTAAACCTCTACATTTCTATCTTCACATGTGTTAAAACTATAAATACAACCAGCTTTCCGCAACTAGTCTATACAAGCTGGTTGTATTTATAGTTTTAACACATGTGAAGATAGAAATGTAGAGGTTTACAAACGCAACGTTTTTGTGTTTATTTGTTTGTCGTAACTATGTTTTGTATTTGCCTTTGAAAAAGACTCATTAAGAGTCGAAAGCGCTTAGGCTAGTTAGTTACTAGTTTCGTACTGTTCGTCGTCAGTTTATTGCATCTATTTTAATTAATCCCTGACAGACGTGATCCCTTGGTGGATCCAGTACGCTTGAGAGGGTTGTTATTCGCCATATGATTTGTATTCTTTATATATATATATATATATATATATATATATATATATATATATATATATATATATATATATATATATATATATATATATATATATATATTCCTGTCTTAATATCAGTCTGTGGAAAACTATTAGTTGTGTTCAGTTATATTATGAGATGATTAATTATCTGAATTACTTATTGAAATGATATAGTCCCCATTATTTTTTTTACTAAACCACTGATTTAGGACTACTGAGGACTCATTAAAAGACATTCTGGATTATATCATTGTGGTACCTCAAAATTATTTTTTCATCAGAACATTCAGAGTCATGGAATTCATTTGAAACATTCTATACTGTTACGTATATGCACTTTAATATATTTGTGTTTTAAATTTCTTTTTAATTATATTTTTATTTCATATATATATATATATATATATATATATATATATATATATATATATATATATATATATATATATATATATATATATATATATATATATATATATATATATATATACAGACAGAGAGATAGTTATAAGTGCATATTGTGTGTACGAGTGAGCTAGTGCCCATAATTAACAGCTGTGTAGACAGAAAAAGATTTTATTTTCATGTCTTACCTTTCCTGGAATGGCATAGAGTTGAGCTGCTACAAGGGCGCTTGATGGTGATACAAATATCCGTTGTCCGTTGACAGTGGAGTGAGGAGCGGGCAGACTTATATCTATTACACTTAGTTTCTATATCATTACAGGATAATATAAATGAATTAAAATTTTATTCTTCTTTAAAATGATTTGAAAACTAATTCTATGATTGTACCTGTATACTGAAAATTCAATGACAAATGGTTGAAATTTTTATTTCAGTTATGACAAATTTAATTTCTATCTATGTGTCAGTAGAAGAGATGGAATGTCCAGCATGATTTACATGTGCCGGTAAATTGACGAATCTCCAAGATTCGCATAAAACAAAACGGTATCCAGACAAACAGATCACTCTTATAAAACAAACAATCATTCAACATTTTTATCCCAAGCAAGAAGTCAAAATTATTTACATTACACTTGCCAACAAGAATTCAACCCTTGTAGGATTTGCTTAATTGTTATTGTTTTTTAAACAAGAAAGACTATTTAATCCCCAAATAAAATTACAAGAGAAATTCAGTTTATGGTCACACGCTTGTCAGGATTTACCGATGATAATTCTGCTAATACTAATGTGCAATTTGTAAGGTAACTTTCAAAAACAATCTTCTATACAAACCGTAAACATAGGCCTATATTCAAAGGAGATTTAATTGCAATAAAGAAACAGGTATTATTAACGGAAGAACATCATTTTGTCACATATTTCAGTCCTCGTTGGTAAATGAAATGAAAGCTCATTTAATTTAGAAATGATTTCATTTAACAATAATTAAAATCGAATCATCCGAAAATAAAATGATTTTCACTTCCCCGCTTCCATATCAAAGTTGATCTAGTGTGGTGTCCCTAAAAGTTATTTGAGTTCAATAGCACCTAGCCGATAGCTCACTCACATTTCCATCTCGTTTAATAAATTTTGCAGTTTGAAAGTAGCGTTCATTAAAGTATTTGGATCCTTGCAGTCTAGAATTAAGTGTGGTTTAAATACATCGCAAGTGAAAAAGGCCGCAAAACCTTTTATGTGGTAAGGGTAGGTGTGTGGGGGGTACGATTGCTGCCAGGTGTAGTAACAGTCTTTAAGGTTTCCCAAGTAGGCGTGGCTACGGCTCCCTTCTAGATTTCTTCAATGACATATTTCACACTTTTGCAAGCGTTTGTATTGGTCAGCCGTTCTCCTTAGGATTTGACTGCTAGATTAATTATATTTTGTCCGACGCGTGCTTTGAGCGAACACCCACAATAATCCTGGAAGTAATTTGAATGCTGTATCAATAAAACCCAGAAAGTCCAGTGAATCCATGCCATTACATTTCAGAAACCTTCAGCTAAATCTGGACACATCACAGGATATGAAATAGTGGACAGCTCGCTTTCATATTAATAGGTAAGTGAGTGCATTTGTATTATTAACTAATCTATTTTATAACATATTACATCAAAAAAACAAGTTTTGTCCAGAAATTTTATTTTTTGTCAACTTTCTAAAAATTCAAATGTAGTTATTTTTGCATTGCTTGTACAGCTTCAACTCATATTTAGTCCTTATATATAAAAAGTTTATAACTGCGATTACTAGAAAAACTGAAACACACTGAAAGAGCGAAATACACGTATTTACATGCTCTCTGTGTATATATCGGCGAACACACAGAAATTGTTGGGTTTTTTTCTTTATTTAAATAGTAATAAAGAGCAAAAAAACACATGATTGGAACAATTTTGATACGAATTATTTACTTTTTAACGTGTTGGACCCAGAGCACAATTTGATTATATATTTTCGACATTTGTGTCTGAACTGAACTGTCCACTGTGTAACAATCAAATATAAATCATATGTTAATCTATAATACTTTCAAAGATGACTTCAAGGTGAAGTTCTTGTCAAAGATTCAATAGCATTTTTTGAGAGAATGTACTGTAAACAAAAGAACGATCAATGGAAAAGAGATTTCACTTCCGAATCATCAGCAAGGCCTTATTACTCACCGTGCACTGTAGCCGAAACACTTACAGAAAACCACACCATAAGCTCATAAAGAATAAACAATTGTCTTTAACCCATACCAAGAATGACTAGATCTAACTTGTATCGCCACCAAAAGGAGACTGGAAAAATGCGCTAAAAATAGAATGAGACTGCATTTGTGGGTACTAAACCGAAACTCTGATTCCATGAATTTAGCTATAAATAGGAAAGATGTAGAAAACTAATTATTATTCAAAACAAAACCAAATCACAATTTATGTGTGTACACCGATATAAACACCGAGAACATGTTACTATACGTGTATTTCGATGCTTGTTTCGGTGTATTGCGATTTTTCAGTGTATTTCGGTGTTTCTAGTACTTAGAAAAGTTACGTCAACAGTTTATCACCGAGTTAGCAATATAATATTTATTTGTTTATTACATTTTATGCTAAATATAATTTCCAATTTGTCCATTTGTTTTAATTGATCTCATCTGGTACTGTGCTTTTATTCAATGTCATGTGCAACAGGATGAACACTAATTTCGTGGCTTATCTATTCAAACGATAAACGCGATTAATAAACACCAAACGCGCAATGATTTAATATTTATCTCATTATTGTCTAAAATTAAAAAAAGCAGAACAATTTTAATAACTTCACTAAGAAAGGTGTTTTTTGCGTAAACCAAATCCATAAAAGGTAAATTCGTAATTCTAATATTTCATGATCATGCATTTGCTTCACTGTTGACAGTTATGATAAGCCATCATGGGCACATCCCGTATTTACACAAATTCCTTGGATCGGAAGCGATATCTTCTTACGCCAGCCTCATGTCCAAAGCCAAAGACATCAGTATCGTCTACCAATCGGGATGCGTGCTCAGTACCAACACCGGATCTTGTGTTTGCCAATATTAACTTACATTTGAACAACGTGAAATGGACATAACAGCCAACGTGATATCATCTAGTTTTAACAAAACGCGTCAATTTACTCTCATGAAGTTGTATTCTTCTGAAACTGTAAGTTTTGGAGAACAATATTTTGGTTATTCTACAGCAAATCTGCTTTATCTTGCTAACTCTTGTGAGACAAGCTGCGGGAGTTTGGTCAAAAAACGAGTGTCGCCTGCCTATGACATGGAACTGAAGAACGTAAAATTATTCAGGTGTGAAGATATGGGTGCTGAACACTATCTATTTGTCCGCAAGGAGAAAATCGATAATTGTTTCAAAGGTATGGCATTGAACTCATTTGAAAATGATGGTGATGAGCAAAAAACAATTTACGCATCAAAGAATGTTGAGCAGAATGGTACTCCAGAACCTCCATCGCGGAGTAAAATGGGTACTAACAAATCATCAGAAAACAAATCCCAAGATCAGAAAAGAAAGAATAATGTTGATATTACATATGCCAGAAGCGTCACCTTCCATGAAGCACACGAAAAAGGAGATTCATCATTTCCTGTCTTGTCGCAGAGGAAGAAGCCAAGAATCAGAAATCAGGACAATGATTCCAACAATAGCTGCCCCATTTTAACTTACTTTGCCTGGACTTTATATTACCGTGCTAATGTAATAAACCGATGCAGAACTCCTATCACGATGACACGTACTTGTACTAATTATATCAAAACTTTCAATGTATGTGAGAGATTCCAAAGGGAAGGAAGTGTCTCTGAAATAAAACTGTCTCTAAATTCAAATACAATACAGTTATGCGAATTACGACAAAATAACGCCACAAAATGTCCCGTTATGGGAAAAACTGTTAAATTTGCGTCCATGGATTCGCTTAGTTCTGAGGTGCTGACGGAGATCAAAAGAAAGGTGCACATTAAATATGGAGATAAGAAACGAAGGCGATTAAAAACTAATGGAATCCTAGCATCAACAGTCGCGTGTAGATCAAGAGTAACGGACGGCATCATAAAATCAACACCCGAGTCTAGCCCAACAGTAACAAATGGCACCACAAAATCTGCCCTTGTTTCTACACCCACAACAAAATATGGCATCTTGAGATCAGCCGTCGTATCTATACTAGCAATAAAGGATAAACGCGTGGTTTCCCGATGGATCCGAACATGCAAAAAGCTGATAGGATTTAAAAAGAAAATTAGCCTCACGAAATAGACCTACAGTATTTCTTGTAGGTAAAATGTATGCATTCCGATTCTACAATGTTAATAGAATTGTCAGTGATTCAGTTTTGAACAGGATATTGCATCGCCATATTCAGCTGGAAAGACAACTGTTATTGTTTTAGAAAACATTTTAGCTTGACCTTCATTGCATATACTTTAAAACAAAAAAGGCGAAATAAATATTGAAAAGGCATAAATTTGTAAAAATTCAGAGTAGTGTACAATAATGTACACATTTATGCGTAGTACACAAGTGCAAACATTTTATTGCATTTTCCCGAAAAATGACAGTCTAGGTGTACAATTTGCAGATAATGTTAACTTGCTATGGACGAAAATACATGGTGGAATAAAATGTAAATAGTGAGGAATTCATTTGTATTAATATTAAAAGAGTTTTTAAGTGCAACATAAGTCTCGTCTTCAAGTACACAATAATACAGGGTAAGGTGTGATTTTTGTTTTCTATAGTACAGGTGGAATTGCCATGAAATGTAAATACACTATTGATTATGTAAAATTAAATGCTAATTCTCCTATTTCTACATATTTACAATATTATATAGAAGCTTTGTGTGCCTTTACCGTCTGTTTTCGCTTGTAAGTAGAGTCAAATTGCGAACAAAAAAGATCCAGATTTAACATAGCATAATGTGCCTGCAGATCAAGGTATGTGTTGTTTGTTTTACTTAATACTCCTAACAATCCGCAAAAACCCAGATCTGCCACTGCTGGCGCAATATGCGACGGTATATCTCGATCTTTGCAGTTTGTAGTTAGATTCGACTTATAATAAAGTACATTCGGTATATGCATTTATTTGAGTGAACCCGCATTCAAAATGAACGGATAAGAAGACAAACTGTATATCTGCATTCTATCGATCGTTGTCATTTATTAACCTCTCACCGGACAAAGACAATCATGTCTAGTCCTTAGCATACCACGTCATACCAAATCAGACTTTTTTGCGACAGTTTCATCTATATGAACTAGTTAGTATTACAGCAAGTGGGTTTAAAATGAACGTTTTATATTATGTCGGTCAGCTAGGTTACGGACACTCAATTAGAATGTTATTCAACCATACTTACCGCTGTGCCTGTATTTGGGTTTCTTTGTAACGCCTAATTGACCTCTTCTAGCGTTAGCAATAATTTGCGTGTTCTTATATGTGCATTTGTGTAAATGAACGAGAAAGTGATTAAATATGTAAAGTGAAATTCATGGGTAATGTCCATGTTATCCATTGTTGCCATTTGTTATGCACCTAACCTGGGACTGACCTACGGTGACACAATATCGATATTAGGCTAATAAAAATTATCTTTTTTAAACCGTTTAAAATGTCGCACATATTTGCTTATAAATCGGGTTCTACTATCTACAACACTAACCCTGTAGTTCGATTATTTAATCAATTATGCGATGACCTTTGTTTTATCAGTATAATTATTTTGTTAATTAATCGTTCAGGACAACAATGCCGTGGTCGATCATTTCCGAGATAAAGATAACCAAATTAAAATAGAGACTGGGGATCACATATTATATTACCCCTCGCTCTTGCGGTACAAAAAGAAAAAGAAAATTGGATGATAATCTAATCAACCAAGAGCGCCCGTAGAAATTTCTCCGAGGGGGTTCGGGCAAAATGTTGTGGCTAGCTTTCAAGTCTTATGGAAGTAGGCAAAAAATGTTCAAAGGTAAGTGCACCTCCTTACCCCTATGTACGAGCCCCCATGTGATCAAGCAACTATTAACTGATGTATATGAAACGTAAATAATGGCACAAATGGCATAGTCACCTAGACACTTATTCGTCTGTTGTGACATTAGATGATTTCATTGTAACTGAGCCACTAGCATCACTAATCTGGACCTAAACTTTCTCGCTACACATTGCGAATTCAATAAACGGACAATTATAGTTTTGATATTATTTACATATTCATAATTAACTCGATCAGAGTATACTATAGAAACAATGTTTGGTATGCAAATGAAATGTTTAGATATGAGTATTTGTGTGTAAATTGTAGCGTAGATATGGTACAGTTTTAACCTGACTTGGGATGGAGTTTATAATAAACGAATGCTTGATCTATCTGGTGACCTTATTAATACCACCTTTCGGGCTTGGAATGTTCACCGTCATTTCTTTTGGTAATAAACACCTTACAAAGCCTCGATGCTCTAAACAAAAGATCCACTTTTAATGATGCTGGTTTATACCTCAGCTCATTATCTATCAATTTACTAAATGATCAAACAAGTGTTGTTTTTATTTGTTTCACGCATTCATTTATGTCAGTATTGGTTCTAAACTAACAAATATTAATGTTCGTTCATCTGTACTAAAGAATCAAGAGAGGCAGCAATGGCTTTTGAATTGATAATGCTATCTATATCAAAGGATGAGTGACGATCAAAACCGATGAAACACAATTGTAGAAATCAAATTATTTTTTGTGAATGTATATTTCCCTATGTCATTCTCTCAGTTAATACCTACCATTAACAAACAACCGCTCCGGTGGCCAAAGTGGTTAGAGCGTCTGCCTCGGATGCTGGAGGTCGCGGGTTCAATCCTCGGCTGAATGATACCAAAGACTTACAAAAATTGTAAAAACAGCTGCCTCGCTACGCGCTCAACATCGAGAGGTTATTGTTAGGACTATCTGGTCTGGTGTCATGATAATGTAACTGAGTGGGACATTATGCTACATGTCTGCTAGACTTCATTTTTGTTACAAGCCAGTGGTCTATGCTTGGCAGAGCGATGTCAAAACCCTGACGAGATTCTCGCAAGAAATCATAAATTTACCCCAAAATTTCCAAAACCTTCTACACAACTACAATTGTAAACAAGAAAGCACGACATGTGCATTCTATACATAAACTTTACTCTAATAAATCCATAGATTTCTTAACTTACCAAATATCTATCAACCATACATCTGCATAGTTACTTTTCATCAACTTCAGCAGTTCACGCCGTAGAAGCTCTACATCTATCTCATGACACTGAGAACTATTTTAACTACGCCACCTTAGGTCAGTGAATATATGGTTTCAAGGTACATACGCCAGTACAACTCCATTGTGGAATTACCGATTTCCTACCGTAAATAATGCCACTGTAGTCACGACACCAATGTACCGCACTAGATTTTAATAGGGACTGTATTATTCAGGGATAGTCCCGTGGTTTTGGTCTGTATTCACTACTAATTGACCAGGGCATCATGGAAACTCACTAACACTATCTCTCTCTCTTGGTAATTGGCTAAATATTTCGGGCTTATGAATATTTAAATTGCACCAAATACCGATAATCAAACAAGCTCAAACAAGCAATCATACAAATCTAATAATTCCTTAAACGGGGCGATATAACTAATGTGTATATCCAAACTTTTATTACATTATAAACTGTCACACTGCAGACATCGCAGCGATAAAAATGATAAATGTTAGAGCTACGCTAAAAATCCAAATCACATACACACACGCGTGCGCACACATTAACAATCACGCCCATAATTAAAAAGTGTTCTTCATAATTTTTATTTTCCTTTCATCTTGATTCGCACTATCTTTTCACAGCCTGTAAGGAGTTAAATACAATCCGAGCTATTATCCGTGGTTCAGCACATCTGGGAGCAATTAAAACACGGTTTCATAGTCCGTGTATTCACATTCATTTGTACGCTTTCATTTTCTATAATTGTAAACACAAATTCTCCTGGACGAACAAACGAATATTTATGTGATATTCAGACAAATCCAACAATTATGCTCTAACTTGACTTACTAGAATTTGATGACGTCACAAGCAAAGAAATCGTTTTTGAAGATATATATTCCCTGGAAATTTTTATATATAAAAAAGTGATTCACTCAATCTTAATATAAAGATTTAACAGAAAGTGCTATCCATAGATTCTATAGAAGAATGCTTGATAATAGTGGGCAGAATTAATAATTTAATATAAATATTACAATCATACATGTTAGAGAATTTTAATTCGTACTCTGCAGAGTTTCGAACCCAGGTCCGCAAGTAAAGTGCACCACTAGCCTTACCTGCAGACACTATTCCATATCCCGTCACGACTAAGCAAGTATCACCAAAAAATGAAGGTACTGTAATTAGCGGTAGTCGGCTAGCCCGAGGCTAGTATATTTCCTGTCAGACTAGTAACTTTCATACGATTATTAGTCGGATGGGCTAGTAAGTTTCGGTTATCAACAGTCAGCATTTTTATATGCCATTCCTTAATAAAGAATTGACTTAAGCAGATGTTCTGTAGAATCAAAGCAGTGACCATTGTAAACACCGGCATAAAATATTAGCATGAGAAAATGATGTAAATATCTACCTTCGAAAGGTGCATTTTTAAAAAAATAAAAAAGAGGCAATCCGATTTTGTGCATTTCACTTAACGCCAATTGTGGTTCTTTCGTTAACAACGGAAGTTTGGTAATTGACCCTAATTAATCTGATAATGAATTAAATGAAAAATTACGTGGTATCACACTTTATTCACTCGACCACAGTAATAAACTACAACGCGGTATACCACACAAAAGAAAACCGCTTTGGTGGCATAGTGGTTAGAGCATCCGCCTCTGATGCGGGAGGTCGTGGGTTTGATTCCAGGTCGAATCATACCAAAGATATACAAAATTGGTACCAAGAGCTGCCTCGCTTGACGCTCGGCATTAAGAGGTTGGCGTAAGGACTGGTCGGCCTAGTGTCAGGATAATGTAACTGGGTGGACATAATCTTTCGTGTCTGTGGCATGATGCCTCAGTGCTAGACACTATAAACTTCCACACTGCAGACATCGTAGCGATATGACTCAAAGACACGGCATAAAACTGTTAAACGAAAATTTATTATGCGTGTTTAAGGTTGTTGTTTTTTTTTTTTTTTTTGGTTGCTCGCTAGACAAACACTCCAACAGTCACAAACGGGAAACTACATATTTTACAGTTACATAATAATTTTAAGAAATCGATCAATTTATTACGATTACATTACTGACACTTCCTTTGAATAAATCTACTTTTTCTACGATCATAAGAATAGATTTTAAATGTTTCTCTTACAAGAATGAACAAATAATTGAATACACATAGAGATATCCAAACGGAATGCATTAAAATCTCTGAGCATGGGCATCTATGATTTGAAAATTTTCCATCTTATTATTAATTTGAGCAATACACTGAGGTTCGATTAATTAGGAACAATCAACAAACTTTCGATATCAATGTTGAGACCGTAATTTTAGCGGTTAAATACAACGAGCCGAGTCTGAGTGCTTCCTTTGATGGGAACACAATTTTTCTAAGCTCAGACTAACTTTATCTTCTGATGCTAATATTTTATAACAGTGGTTACAATAGAACGTCCGCTGAAGTCAAGTCTTTATGAGGCCATTCACTATGGAGGGGTGGGGCAAATGCACGTGTTTTGAACCGTTTCTTGCTCTGACTTTCTTTTATAGGACACTGCCATTCGTTTTCTTACTGTAAATACTTCGCGTCAGCTATACTGGAACATCTCGTATTTCAAAACGAGACACAATTCTCTTTATATAAGACAAGCAAAATATGGCGTTTTATAGATGTCCAGCTACCGGAAAGTAAAGCAAACGTTGAAGGAAAATGACATGAAGGAGAGGAATAATTCTTATGACAGGGAAAAACGTAATCGAAGATTTCAGGAGACATGGACAAAGAATAAGAAATGACTAAAAATGATGAAGAAAATAACGTTATTCGGTGTAACTGGTGTACGGAATTCGCAAAAATACCCAGTGTCGTTGCGGATTATTTGATCTTTAAAAATGAATCGGTAAATGTACCTGAAAGCTGCGTGCAACAACAAAAAAAAAAGAGTTCAGATTTTTTAAATTTTTTATTATTTTTTTTTTTAGAAATGTACAAATTATTGAAAAGAACCGAAGACCCTTCACTGATTTTGTTTGGATGTGTCAGCTGGATGAGATGAAAGGAGTTGATGTTGGAGAGACTTACAAGATGTATACACATGTTGTTACATTTATTCACTACATGGTTGTTCCGAAGTGAAAGGCAGAAATCTGTTTTAGTGGAGCATTTCTAGTACTAATATTAGTTCCCTTAGTCATACGTTGTGGACAGGGTACCAACACGAGTCTATGTGTGTCACTGGAGCAGCAGGGTGTGATTCACATTTAGCTCTTTTTTAGCCTAATATAAAAAATATTGAACACGTTTTTTGAAATATAATGAAATAAATTGAGTAGTCCTCTTATTTAATACTGGAATTATCACATATCATTGTAGAAATAGTAAAATCTCGTTTACCTTCTTATCCAATATTTTCGTTTTCATCGTCCACCTTATTAGTTCAAATAATGCCTACTTCCGTTCTCAGCCTCGTTTGTTTGTGTGCCATATAAGGACGTTAAAGCCTAATTTGGAAACGTAAACAGAAAGTAGTAAAAAAAATATTGCGCGGTTTGAGTCGAAAATTCTGCACATTAAAAGTAAATACAGTTTACCGGTGACTTTGAAATTCCACCAAGAAGCAATTATTTTCTCAACAAAACTGTATTCCGCAATTTATGCAAGTATACATTCTCCATCTTCTTGCGTTATGTCATTCAACAATTAATACTATAGCGTATAGTATCCATATATAGTTGGGCAAGCCTTATGTAGAAATGAGGGTCACGGCGAGAGTCTCGCGTCATCTGTCATGGTGGACACGATGAGGTTAGCATAACTATGCCAGTTTATTTTACCGTGTAAGGGCTTAATAAATTCAAAATAAGCCAAAATTCTTTGACAAAATGATTATACTGATCTAAACTATTTGTGTTTCTGACTTTAGTGAGGATTTTTTTGTTTGCTTCATTACGTGATATGGGATCAGCTCGTAGCCTCAACCACAACAAAACAAGTTGAGCCTACGACATCCTAGCAAGAGCATTTCCAGCCAGTGCTTGTCAGTGAAAGATATCAATGCTGATGCAGTGTAATTAGAATGGGACATTTAAAGAGTTTAGTCAACAGCAAGTAGGTGTATATTCAAATATTTAATAAAAAAAAATACAAGAAACAATATTGATACCAGAGTTATATAAAAATTCATTATTTAACACAGTATCTTGATTACAAAAGGTAACCATTTAAAGAGCTCTTAAAAACAAATTAATATAGACATTATTTAAATATTGACATTAAATTTTTTCTTTATGTAAATTTATTCAGATTAATATTTTCTTAATGTGTTCTTTTATCTTGCAATTACAAAGACATCTATGCTTTGACTTCGCCCACAGTTGTGAAGTCATGTGCTGCTGACTGCAAGAATATTCTGGCATTGACTGACCTCATCCTGACAATCCCAGCCCACTCTGCTGATGCTGAGAGGGGTTTGGCTGAGATGAAAATGGTGAAGAGTGACTGAAGATCATGTTTGTGACCTTGGGTTCTGTTCGACCTTCTCATTTTGATGTTCCAAACAAATGATATTCCAATGTATGATAAATGACCAGCAATACATTTGTGTAAGGAGACAAGAACAGAACCCATATGGACTCGGAGTGAAGGTGAAGGATAAGAAAGGACACATGGATCCCATTCTGGAATTAGATCCAGATTATCTAGAGAAACAAGAAATATGAATTGACTGATTGATGATTCCAAGCAGGATTTATACTTGTATACTTATATACTTCTGCATTTCTTATGATAATGCTATTTAGGAATAGAATTGTTGTTAATCTCAATACCATTATGTGGCATTGTTTTGAGGACAGGCCTAGTAAAATATACTTGTATACTTATATACTTCTGCATTTCTTATGATAATGCTATTTAGGAATAGAATTGTTGTTAATCTCAATACCATTATGTGGCATTGTTTTGAGGACAGGCTTAGTAAAGATTTAGCAGGACTAGTACATTTCTCAACATACTAGTCCTTCTGGTTATCAAGAAATATGTGTTAAATTCGAGCCCTGTTAAATAATAAACTGTGTTTGTGTGTATATAGTTTAATACAAACAATACTATCATACAGGTTAGAGAAATTAAATTCGTACTCTACCGAGTTTTGAACCCAGGTCCGCGAGTAAATGGCACCCATCGCCTTGCCTGCACGCACCAACCCATATACCGTCACGACTAAGCACGCTTCACCAAAAATTGATGGCACTGAATCGGTGTTATATAAGCTCGTGCGTAGCAGACACTCGCATGACGACCTAGTAATTAATTCTTTTATATATACACTGTCGTTCCAGATTCCTATGAAAGAAATCAAGGTATATAGGATTTTTGTATTACAAATAATTATAAATATATACCAGACAGAACAGACTGTGCTATCCCTGGATTCTGTAGTAGAATCTTGATAAAAGTGGGCAGAAATAATAGTTTAATACAAACAATACTATCAAACAGGTTAGAGAAATTAAATTCGTACTCTACCGAGTTTCGAACCCTGGTCCGCGAGTAAATGGCACCCATCGCCTTGCCTGCACGCACCAACCCAAATACCGTCATATATACGCGACATCTTTCCAAGTTTCTAATACCGGACGATTTAATCGGTTGGCTCAAGAAAAACATATCAATCTAAAGCACTAACAGGCACAGTGAAGACTTGATAATTTTGCGTTTTATGAACTTCCAGAAAAATATAGTGAGAAATGAGAAGATACTGAACAGACGTTTAGGCAATATATAATTGATACAATGGAATTCGGAGGGGTGGGGGTGGAGAAACTAGCTCCCAGCCTAAAATGAACCGAGAAATCTCGACCAGCCAATATTGCTTTATCTAAATATAAGGACAAGGAACGACTTTAAATAAAATAAGTTTTGGAAACGATGAAGTATTACGTGATATTGGCGTCGATCGAAACACCGTTATGCTATGTCCAATTAATCCGTATCTATTCATAGCCAGAGCCGTATCTAAGCATAGCGGTAGGCTATCGTGCTCAAACGTGTCGAGCAAGGACAAATTTGTATCATATTTTTAAATTCGCTATCGAGGATATTCATATTTTAAAAGCGATAAACTGTTGATAGATAGTTAAACATACATATTTGGGGAAAAAAGAAATCGTACTTTTTATTGGAAAAAAAAATAATTAGGAATTTGACAAATCTTTTAAAAATGTTCACTGCGGAATTTGACAAATTTTTCAAAAATGTTCACTGCGGAATTTATCTGGCTCAGCGGGAAGATTCAATTTATAAATTTAATAATAATAATAATAATAATAATAATAATAATAATAATAATAATAATAATAATAATAATAATAATATCATCAACTTTATTTACTTCATAAAAAATAATAAAAGTTATTTATTACAGGTAACTCTACCAAGAAATACTAAACTTTTTTTAAAATTTACTCAGTGAATAATAAGTGAACGCATTAATCTGCCTTGAGATCTTTTTTATAAAAAAAAAGAAGATACAATGTCAAAACTGGTAGTCAACGGATGCGCTTTACTGATACGGTCAATCTGGGGTTGTACAATTGGAACCGTTATACCTGTTGATACCGGACGTCGCTACAAGAGCTTAAGGAATAACTTCGTAAAAATAGGTTATTTTTGACGGGAGTTGTTTCCCCTACCAGTACACCGCATCTTTTGTCACTGTCCATAGATGTTAAAATCTTTTATTATTTATTACAACCACAGCTAGATTTGTTGTTTATTTCTAAATGCAATGTACCCTACACCTTAAGCTCCGCATACCTGGGGGTTGTACAATTGGTACAGTTATACCTGTTTATACTGGACGTCGCTACAAGAACTTAAAGGATAACTTCGTCAAAATAGATTCTTTTTGACGGGAGTTGTTTTCCCTACCAGTAGAATTCATCCTTTGACACGGTCCATAGATGTTAAAATATTTTCTCATTGGTTTGTTATCTTTGAATGCGCGCATTTGAAGCTGATAATATTTAAGAGAGAGAGAGAGAGAGAGAGAGAGAGAGAGAGAGAGAGAGAGAGAGAGAGAGAGAGAGAGAGAGAGTCATCTCCAAGATCGAATATACGTTTAATGATAAATTAATTAGTTTTATTTATTTATTTATTTATTTATTTATTTATTCCCTTTGATAGTACCGAAGACGGAGTTTATGCCGTTCTGACCGACCGCACGTTCATCGTTTGACATCACGTTCATTGTTTGTCGCAATGTGTACTTCTGTCACCGTTGAAGATACCGACTTTTAACCATTGAAGAAATGAAAGTGAGTATGTTCGTTTGCACGTGTCAATAACGATTTTGGAAATTGGATTTGACATTACAAAGCTTGGTTATGGGAAGAGAATAAAGCGGTGTTTTTCTTCTTTAATCTTAATGTCTTAATGTTTGTTTTTAATACTTCCTTAAGTCGCGTATAATAGGAAAAAAAAATGCTAATCGTGGATCATGAATTTGAAATTGCCATGATCCACACACACATGCACCTGATGTATTCATACATATTAACGGCATGAAAAGCAAATTTAAATACGCCACCATCTTTATCTCCTCCCCATCCACTCTTTCCATCCTGACAACGGGTAACTAATTCGGAACTATAAAGATGTCCGTACTAAAATTATATATGGTCTTAATTCACACACATACACACACAGGTATCATCGGTTTCTAACTAAGCCATCACCCTCAGAAAATGGGTCAAGATAGAAGTTGAGGTCAATGTGGATATACACGTAGATGTCTCTGTCCATTTTAGTTTTTTTATTTATATATTGCTATATGTATATCTGCAGTGGAGATAAGAGTCCTAAATCAATAATTTTTAAAATACATGAAGACCAAAGATGTTATATGTTTGACTCTCAACAGCGTTGTCTTCGATATGGGTACGAACCATTGTTCTTTCTTAGTCTTTTTAAAATAGTTTTTTTTAATTTATTTTACGTATTATAAAAGTATATCCACTTTTATGTAATACCTAAGTCTAAAACGTACTATAATATACTTGCTTCTCTTTTGGGGGGGGGCGGAATAACTATTAGCGTTACCAGTCATGGTGCAGTGCCCTGGCTTGAAAGAAAAGTTTCGCATGAAACATTAGACCGTTACTCAAACAATCTGAGCAAATAAAAATTTTGTTGTCTTTAAAAAAATATATAAAAAAATAGAAAAAAATAGACGTAAACATTTTGTATTTATTTTGTTTTCTTTTTATGTTGAAAAAACAACCTAACTTTGGAATGAAAATGGAAGATCAAGATGATATGAGAGAAGCCAATATCAAAAGATACCTTTCAGTCACATGGAAAGCGCATCATAAAAAAGTGCTTCCAGATTGCGCTTGACAAGTCAAGACAAAAATAAAGCATGGGCATTTTTCTGGGCGAAATTCTTCGTGTAAAAATCTACTATTTGGACGAAAATTTTTTTTATGTAAAATGGAAATAAAATGACAATTTGGATTATCTCAATCCTAATCTTTGCTCTTTGCTCAAATTTCCTGAATCTGAACAAAAGAAACCCTCCGAAAACCCTTGTTCAGTTTTGAAACTATATTGTAAAAACAATATTACAATATAATGATAGTGAGAACATGCTTTAATTGCTTAGCTAAGCCTTTCAATTGCTTACAATTGCCGAGGATGCTTAGTTCTTTACATTTTCTCATAACACTGGTCGAATTTCGGCATCCTTTCATATTCCGAAGGTTCAATAGTGTTCGTTACTTGCGGTAAATCAAGCACAGGAGATCTGTCAAAAAAATTGTGTGGTTTTAACGTAAATCCAGTTTCTACATTCAATGTTATTGGCATATCTTCTGACGTTGGAACATGTAGAAATCCTACAGAAATCCAATTAACTATATCCTCGTTTACAATGGACTCGTTATTAATCATCAAATCGAGGTATCCTTTAGGTTCCATCATTCGATTGACGTCAAAAGTTGACGTCAAAAACTCCTCTTCGTCTTTTCGTTTGGTCACCGCACAGTGGTACTTCGTGTAGGATAATGCCCTCATTGGAAGAAAACTGTCATCGAAGTTTTGGGCACCTGAAAGTAAAATATATTAATTGCAGCTTAAGTCGAAATGGTAAGAACAAAAAGTGCAAAAACGCAATTAAAATATTGAAGTGAGATAATCAACAGTGTCTCGTCGATAATGCGACTGAACTATATCGTTTGAACACATTGTGACTGAATGTCAGTACTGTCTAGAGTATAAATTATTTCGGTTTTAGACACCGATTTTCCACATCATTTCAACTTTGATATTATAATCTCTAAATCTAAAAGCAAACTACTTTTTTAACCATTCAATTCATCTGAGAATCATATATATATATATATATATATATATATATATATATATATATATATATATATATATATATATATATATATACATACATACATACACACACCAGACAGAACAGACTGTGCTATCCATGGATTCTGTATTAGAATCTATATATATATATATATATATATATATATATATATATATATATATATATATATATATATAAAGAATACAAATCATATGGCGAATAACAACCCTCTCAAGCGTACTGGATCCACCAAGGGATCACGTTTGTCAGGGATTAATTAAAATAGATGCAATAAACTGACGACGAACAGTACGAAACTAGTAACTAACTAACCTAAGCGCTTTCGACTCTTAATGAGTCTTTTTCAAAGGCAAATACAAAACATAGTTACGACAAACAAATAAACACAAAAACGTTGCGTTTGTAAACCTCTACATTTCTATCTTCACATGTGCTAAAACTATAAATACAACCAGCTTGTATAGACTAGTTGCGGAAACTGAAAACGTTGTATAATTCCCTAAAAGTCTACAAGCCAAAGCGACATCTATTTTTACTTTGTGTACATATGTAACGCAGATTATATCCCGGATATTTGGTTCTATACCGGTTATTCTTATAGTAAAAATTGAAGGATAAGAAGATTTAGAAAATGTTAAATTCTACTAGTGCATAATTTTCATTTTCTAGTCTTCTTGGTTTAGACCGCTTGGTTTCAATGTTCCTCCCCTGGCCACACTTTCAGTGATATAATACTTATCGCTATTGCCAACAACCACAGCTGGAGTTCCGAAACCAGGAAGGAAAAGGAATCATACTGGATACGCCGCCTTAGAACATTGAAACCAAGCGGTCTAAACCAAGAAGACTAGAAAATGAAAACTATGCACTAGTAGAATTTAACATTTTCTAAATCTTCTTATCCTTCAATTTTTACTATAAGAATAACCGGTATAGAACCAAATATCCGGGATATAATCTGCGTTACATATGTACACAAAGTAAAAATAGATGTCGCTTTGGCTTGTAGACTTTTAGGGAATTATACAACGTTTTCAGTTTCCGCAACTAGTCTATACAAGCTGGTTGTATTTATAGTTTTAGCACATGTGAAGATAGAAATGTAGAGGTTTACAAACGCAACGTTTTTGTGTTTATTTGTTTGTCGTAACTATGTTTTGTATTTGCCTTTGAAAAAGACTCATTAAGAGTCGAAAGCGCTTAGGCTAGTTAGTTACTAGTTTCGTACTGTTCGTCGTCAGTTTATTGCATCTCTCTCTCTCTCTCTCTCTCTCTCTCTCTCTCTCTCTCTCTCTCTCTCTCTCTCTCTATATATATATATATATATATATATATATATATATATATATATATATATTGTTTATTTTATATATTTTTCTTTAATTAACTATTTTAACGATTACGAGAAACGGATAACGCAACAAATACACCACTTTGCTCACTCGACAATCAGTGTGTCCAACTAGGAACGGTATCTTTTCTGAAGGATCTAACTCTGCTATTTCCTACACGTAAAAGGGTAACCAAACCGCATCATAAAGCCGTCAAGGCACTTTGCACAACTTGTTGTACAATCGTGTGTGTGTGTGTGTGTGTGTGTGTGTGTGTGTGTGTGTGTGTGTGTGATATCTGGATTTTTAACGTAGCTTTAACAATTTTTCAGTCATATAGCTGCGATGTCTGCAGTGTGACAGTTAAGAGTGATGTTTAAGAACTGGGACATTATGCCGCAGACATGTATCATCATGACCCACCCAGTCACATTATCCTGACACCAGGCCGACCAGTCCTAAGACTAACATCTGAAGGTTGAATGCCTAGCGCGGCAGCTGTTAGTATTATTATTATAAGTGTGGTATGAGTCTGATTCAGACAGGGTTCTAACACGCAACCTCTCGCATCCGAGGTGTACGCTTAAACCACAAGGCCACTGCAGTTGTCTACAAACCTATTTATACTCTCCGTTCAATATTGGTATGTCCCAAAACACCACACTCCTCTGAATTAGACGTGCTGGGTCACCTATAAATGTCAGGGTGATAATTGTTGAAAAGACTAAATTGATGAGATCGCCTGTTCTTACTGAAAGTGTGTGGCATCCAGTTAAATCTGGATTAGTCCGACTAGTCACAAATATGCAACGACTTATCGTGGGTTGTGTTGTGTTTTGTCTAAATTTTCTTGTTGTCACCAAATGCTATTCAAAAAGAGCAACAAAAACAAGCAGTCAACAGCTGCTATATACAGTTTGATTTCCCCGATGAAACCCACCCCCAACAGAAATGCTTTTTTTTTGGATTGGATCTAATATAGAATATCTGCCTAGGAACACCAGTACAAGAGGTTTCTCCACGTCTCGTAGAGATACAAAATGAGTGCATTATGTTCCACAACGGAATACAATGAGAGTAAATATTGGTACTGAAGAACTCTTTCAAATGTAATAAATTCTCTAGATTATGGTCTATACAATTATATATATATATATATATATATATATATATATATATATATATATATATATATATATATATATATATATATATGTGTGTGTGTGTGTGTGTGTGTGTGTGTGTGTGTGTGTGTGTGTGTGTGTGTGTGATTTCTTCCTTTGATGTTTTAATGGCATATAAACACATGAAAAGTTGTACAAGACTGGGGCAATGCGATGTTGGTGCGTCACCGGGACATTACTATTTTGGACAGCAGAATTTGGGTTTTATCTAATCTGCGATCTTCTGATTGACTAGCTGTGCAAGTCCATCAATACTGGGACTCCGAAAGGCAGGGGTAACCTCTGCTAATCAGGGACAAATTTCTGGTTCAAATAAATAAATTATGCAATGAGAATGTTTCGGATAGATATAGTTTTATAGTGTATATCATTATCTCATACACACTCCACAATTGTCAAAAAAATTGAGTGCACGAGTAGTGCGTGAACTTACCTGTAGCCATCGGAATTATCCGGTAACCCCTTGAGTTTCCCCACTTATTTTGTTTGTTGGTGTTAACAACTGTCCAAAACTTCTGGTTTTCCATGTCAATTCGAAGTCCTGCTTCCCTGTAAAGAGTTTCCCACTCGATGTAGCGAGTCTGATTAAACAGATAATACGAGGGAATTTCTGTCACGTTGGATTTGGTTTGTAAGGCGTCCAGAACATTTCCCGCTTTCCAGTGAATCAGTTTAAATGTATTGTTCTGCTCCAATATATCCAAATCCACCTTGAAACCAAACGTATGATCATGAATAGACCCAACATGGAAGTCTGAGATCCTGTATCCATATGGATAGAAAGACCTATCGTCACCAAAGTGTTTGTTGCGAACGTCCCAAAAATGAGCCTGGATGTAACCAGATGCTCTCGCTTTCGTGACGATACGACCGTCCAGATGAAAGTGGAACTCCAATGAGTAATCATAGTTGCCGAGAGTTATAGGTGCGCGTATAACTAGATGACGCTCACGCTGTCCGCCAGTAAATGCTCCTCCCTTGTGTCGCCATAAGGACTCTTCCCCATCGACTTCGAAAACACAGACAATCGAAGTATCTATCGGTGTAGCTGTCCTTGAGTTCCATGTAGCAATTTTTAAAACGGAACTATGTTCTGGACAATCCACACCAAGTATTACCTCTCCCTCTAGAATACCGTAAGTTGCGTCCGTATAAATAACATTATTCTGTGCATAATTATCTGCAGCGTACATGACACTGACGTCATTAAAAGCAAGTTCGTAAACAATCCTGTCACCCTTGAACCTAATATTGAATAAACTTGGTCCTCGCACCTGACTTCCACTCAGAACAAAATTCCAGCCCATCCAAGAAATGTTGTAGCCATTAATGGTATATCTAGCTCCGGCCGGTTCGTAAGTGCGTGCTCCTGGTGTATCTGCTTTTTCTCTCACAGGAAGTGACATGTCACGTTTAGGTACAATTCTATCCCTAATAGTCTTCACGTATCCCTTTGGCAACTGTAGTTTTCGAATAGTCCCGTTGTTATAAGAATTCATCAAATCCTTGGCAGTTTTGAAGGGTCCCTGATTAAGGTAATAGTAGTCTGTAGCGAACCAGTGGGAAACGTTCAATGATGAGGCAATTACAGCCCCTTGAAGGGGCAAAAGATCAAAAAGGTCCATTATCTCACTGTTGCCGAACCCCTTAAAAGCAAGATTGAATCTGCAAATAAAGCAAGACAATAAATGATTCTAAAATGAAAAGAATTTTTTAAAAAATATTTTAGTTTACTTTTTTATATAGATTCTACCAATTCCAAGTGAACAAGAATGAGATCTTTTTCGCCACTTAATTAGCCGTAGTTCTTTCCTGCCTTGTCTGTATTTTCTAACTCACTTTTTACATTGGATGAAAAAAGGGATATGCCATAGCTCTACGCTGTAACAGTTATGGAGTAAAGGAAAAAATACAACATGTACGAATAATAACTGTCAGCCAAGTAAGACAGTTCAACTGCTCTCGGATTGAGCAAAGATTTATTAACTAAATAAATATCCTATTATAAAATATGATCTAAACAATTAGCAATATTGTACAATTGTTTTTGATTGGGATTAAAATGGATCTTGTGAAAATAAATAATTCTCTATATTCTATAGGCAGGAATATCTGCAAGACTGTAAAACTGCTAACCACTTGCTGACACTATACTATTACATACAACCAGTATCGAATTTACTATTGTGTTTAGTGTGCTTAAGCACAGGGCCCCTGTTGGCTGGGGTAGGTGGGTGGGTGGGCATCTTCTTGGCAATACCTCCTTCCGAGCCCAAGTAAGAGGAATCATAACTTAACAAGCAGAGGACTTCATTTGTCCAAAATCCGGTACTTCATATATTAATTATGTCTACTGAGTGAATCAAACGCTTCATAAAGCATGGGTTAAACTCCATTGTTTTGTTAATTTTGCCCGATTTTTATGAATCGTAAGACAACAGGTTATCAAACATGCGAATACTGAAAATAATTTATATTATCACATAATGACCACATCCACGAAACTCTAATTTCACACTTGCATGTTCTTTTTGGTTTTACATTTGTGTGATTATGCATGAAGCCTTTCCAAGCTGAATATTAGCATTTCACGCCTTGCATTATAAACCAAGACCCATTCACCTAATGCAAAGAATTATTCCTATCTCAAATTACTAAACACACACACACACACATATATATATATATATATATATATATATATATATATATATATATATATATATATATATATATATATATATATATATAACGATATCGAGAAAATTTCCTATGTTAAGAACTGGGCGAGGAGAGTCCATTTTACGAAACTAATGCAGTCTCTTGAATACTGTACATTATGACGTGTGTTCCAAATATTGCAAAGTTACTCTACAGTTGCTCGAAGCGAGCCTATGTTGAGGGTGAAAAAAGAAACAATAATCTGAAGGGAAAAAAATCACACAGAGTGACAAAAATACCTCAGACCCTGTTTATCATGATATTAGTCATACAACATAATACACATCTCCCGATTTTTTTATTCTGGGGAGCGCTGTGTAAAGTGTTTTGATGTCGACTAACAAGGTAATGATAGTCAAATTTTGAGGAATATCACACACAACTCGCAACCAATAACGACGCTTTTCTACAAAGTAAAGTTAAATTGTTTTTGTCAGACTTTACTTACCCTAATGTCTTTTTCTCTAATATATTCAAATTCTCACAACAGAAATGGACTTGTTTTCAAGTTTCGTTAGTTTACATTTCGATTGTCTGGAAAGCGATGAAAGCAGGGAATGCAGAAATCTAGTTAAGTTAAAATATTATTCTTTAACGAAATGAATAAAAAAATATTATGCCTATTGAAACAGTAAGCAAAGTTTCGTTTCGTTCAAGAAACATATCTCCCACATGCAGTGCCGGATTTAGACAAAACGAGGCCCTAAGCTATGGGAAGCTATAGAGGCCATAATTGGTATAAAATAAATTTATGGGGACCCTTCAGACTGAGTTCAGACTTTGAGGCCTTAAGCTGTAGCTTATTTAGCTTATGCCTAAATCAGGTACTGCCCACATGAACCATCTTGAAAATACTTATGCGTATCTCGACAACCGTCGCATTGCAACACATGTGAATGTATCTCACTGGAATGTGAAAATGCATCCATTTGCTAGTGTCATATTTTGATTCCACCGGAAAAAAGACAGCATAGTAAATATTTTAATTATACATAAATTAGTGCAAGAGTGGCGATATATGCTACCAAGTGTATTAGATATTTCTGAGACTCTGATTACTCGTTCCGATCCCAACAGACACGCGATATTAGTTCGTTATTTTGGTAGTGAGACATAGCACTAAAACAAAATCATGTTCTGTCTTACATTGTAATTCTATTATACTGTATAAGAAAGAAGGTTAGTCACTTCGAAATACTTCGTTCCACCCATGACCCATGTAGCTCTTTTCACTGGTTGTCACCTGAGCGCAACGTTGTCCCGGCAGGCAAATTTCGCTCTCGGGGTAAAAGGGCGTGTTCTACCCGCCACGTAGGAAGACAACTAAAACCCTGACAGTTCAGTTGATTGGGTCAGTCCCACAATGTCCAGTTGGAATTCAGTCAGAGAGTGGACCGCAATCTTAGATTTGGTAGATTAGCTGGCCACTTTCCAAAAATTAGTTAGTACAACTGGGTAGTTTGCAAGGAGACATCGCCGCCGTAAGAATTATACTCCGAAATACGTCAATCGTAAATTGGCGGGAGACGTAGGATAAAAATTGTGAACAAAGAAAGAAGCTTTGGAAGGTAGATATTTGCTCGATTGTTGCAAACATTACAGCGTCGTAATTGTAAATATTGATACTAGGTTTACTCAATTACTGAGATTGTTAGTATGAAGAATTATTTGTAGTGTTTCATTTATAAGCTTAATTGAGACATGAATTTGAGTTACGTAGAGAATTATGCAGATTGCTAGTTCAGAAGAATTATTATAAGTCGTGATAGGTTACTCTGTTGTAATCAGTACCTTTAGTAATGCGTATGTTAGCGTTCACTAGTTAAAATAGATGTTTGAATATATCAGAGAATATATATTTTATTATTTGTATATTTCAGAATGAGATGTGATGTAAAGATATGCGTCTGATTATTGTGATATTGTCAGTAAAATCGAATTATGAATATGTACTAATGTGAATCAATTATTGTTTTGTGTATACGAGTAATTGATATCGTGCTTTTATGTATTTCGGTGTGAATGGATGCGTGACCGATGAAATTTTATACCTTTATCTGATGATAAGCTATATGGGTAGTGTGAGGTGTGAGAGCCGAGAAAAAAATAGTGTACCATCCTTGTGTTTTTCAGAAAACTTTTTGGGAGAAAAACTTCCAGTTCGAGGTAAAAATCACTAAGTCTCTAAGAGAGAGAGAGAGAGAGAGAGAGAGAGAGAGAGAGAGAGAGAGAGAGAGAGAGAGAGAGAGAGAGAGAGAGAGAGAGAGAGAGAGAGAGAGACTGAAGTGAGACTGTCGGTACAGTCAACGTCGGCAAATTGGAATCGACGTATAGACGATGGAAATAGAGGAGGAGAAAAGTAATCTGGGAGGAGTGAAAAGAGAAAGAATAGGAGAAGGAACCTAGAGGGAATTAGGGGACTAAAAGAAGAATCAGGAGATGAGTAAAAACCAAGGACAGGGCGAAAGCTCTTACACTAGAAATCTAAAGATGAGTTCGGCTCAAAAAGTCGAGAGAAAGGGGCGTATTTGAGAAATTCGAGTGATTGTCTATTATTTGTTATTGAATTTCACCCGTTGTAACTTTTATTAATTAACCTTCGGCATTGCTGACTGGGGGCTCAGAGCTATATACCAACTATTCACTAACCCGTCTTCTGAACCATAATATAGCCTGGGTGGGTATTCTGCCATAATCTAAATGAATATTGGATTTCTTACTTGCATCAGTATATTATATGCCTATACAAAACAATATCATTTGTAGCACAGGTAATGGTTTATTTACACCTATGCTTAATTAAAGATCTTTATAGAATAAATCCTCTTAAGCAGGGATGATTTTAAATATTTGATTGGGGGGCCCCGAGTGGCCGAGTGGTCTAAAGCGCTGTCCGTTACGGATCACTGCCATCTCACCTCTGTCTGCGTAGGTTCGAGTCTAGGATTCGGCTAATGTAGATATGTAAGAAAGCTTGCCAATAGCTTCTCGTGGGTCGGTGGTTCTTTCCGGTGATTTCCCGGTTTCTTCCTCCACCATTAATACTGGCCGCCATGAATAGCCTATCGTGTGCTGAAAATGGCGTTAAGCCCAACAACAACAACAACAACAACAACAAATATTTGATTGGAGTATTAGTATTTTAGCATTTACCGGAGATTGATTTTGAAGAACCAAGCAAAAGTAATTGGAATTCACAATGTATTATTCTGCCTGTTAAAAACCAGATTACACATTCCGCATGTGTAGTGATTATAGATAAGTCAAGTGTGTCACCAAATATGGTTCATTTTCAGTGCCAAGATTTATGACCACATCGACAAAATTTGAAATGCAAGATCACGTTGAAAAGATTTTGCCAACTTCCACACAGTTAATGAGCAAATGACATCTTAGATTTGCAATTCTGAATTGACTTTATAAATAAAAATTTACGCTGTTTGGTATGAAAAATTATCCGTCAACATTCCAGCGTTTAATGAATATGACATCTGGTCTAGATAATTGTGAGGCGTACATCATCGATGACATCATCATCTACAACGATGCCCAGAAATATAACTTGGAAACTATTCGAGAATTTGTTGATCGACATAATGATGCAGATCGGACAATCAGTTTATGAGAAGATGAATTTTGCCATGCTTGTGTCACTTTTGTGGGACAAATTATGGGACTGACATAAATTAAGGCCAAACCTGCATAAGTTAAGGCCACGATAATTTCTGAATTAAAACTGTTAGTAAAAAGCAACTGATGAGAAT
Source organism: Potamilus streckersoni (assembly GCA_016746295.1). Classification (NCBI taxonomy): domain Eukaryota; kingdom Metazoa; phylum Mollusca; class Bivalvia; order Unionida; family Unionidae; genus Potamilus; species Potamilus streckersoni. The sequence goes on along the minus strand of JAEAOA010000617.1, from coordinate 525,767 downwards.
TATGTCTATGGCTCGATATTATCGGAAATTTTGTTCAAATATCTCCATAATTACGGAGCCTCTGAAACTTTGTTAAGTAAGACATGTTAAGTAGCTCCGACAAGCTTCATGAATGTTTCGCCAAATTAAAGGCAATAATTAAAACTGCACCACATCTTTCAGCTACAGATTTCAGTCAATTATTTCAGATGTCTGTTTATACAATGTATGTGGAGGAAGAAATGGAAAAGTATTGATTCAGGACGATAAAACTGGTTTCGATCATTAAGCTTGCTATGTTTGTTTTCTGAATAGGCACCAGAAAAATTATTTCCACAATCGTGAAGTGTTTGGCATCAATATTTGGTTTACAACATTTTTAAGTGAATATTAGTTCCGTTGCTTCTCCGGTTATTGTATTCAGTGATTACAGTCCCCAAATTGTCATTAAAACAACAATAAACGAAACTCTTATCGTCGAGACAGAGTTTGATTTTGCGAGAATACAAACTTTACATTAGGCACATCAAGGAAAAATATAATCTGTTTGCAGGTGCACTCTAACGATTGTAGCAGTCTGAACTTCTTTGTGTATATTTTGTGTCATTCATACGACATTTTCCTGTGCAGTTTTAATTATTATTGCATCGTATGCATGACTGATATGTTTTTAAAAAAGTTTTATTGTATAAATCTTTTTTTCTTATTGTGGATGTGTTATGTATTTCGAATTACTTGCTGACATAGCTTTCAAAAGTTAAGAATATTCTTAAAGTATACTTGTTTACAATCTGGTGACGCATTCCAATTAGAACTGACGCTCACCTTGGGAATTCCATGGCATTCTGTTGCAGCACAGCTCAGTTGTTAGTCTGAATACAAATAGAGGTTTGTAAACAAAATCTTAGTTTCTATTTCATATTAGTGTCTGGGAATATATGGCCAGTGATTGCAGTTGTTTTCAGATATAATTCGAGAGGAATTATTCAAATCATTCACTGGAATTATTTAAGGGCTCTTACAATGAATTAACACAATATTTGGGATAATTGAGAACTCATTCAAAGACATTTTGGATTACCTCTTCTGATTCTCCAGCACATTCAAAACTATTCGAATTCATTCGGAATATGTACAACGGTCTCGCTAGGATTTTGAACCTAGGAGTCCAGGACATCTAATATGGTAAAAAAAAAGAGTCCCACCAGCAAAAACTGCAGTCCCACCAGCAAACGTTGCAGTCCGAACTAAACCAGAAATTACGCACTTTCTTACACTTGGCTATGGTCGCATCTTATAGCAACTTTGGCACAATTCTGAATCTCATTGACATCTCCATTTTTTTCCGTTTAACTACAAAACACTTGTCTAAATTTGCAAACAGTATTTTGTCCAAGTCTCTTGATTTTGAGTTCGCAGGAAATATTTATACGGCAACAACCGTAAATTAAATCAATCACAGTGATTGCGCTGGGTTTCGCCAATGTCGCAAATTGCAATTATGTTTTACATGTTGGCTACGAAATATACTTCTGGCCATATTTTTGACCTCCACATTTTTTTTTTGCTGATAAAAGCGGTATATACAGTCTTGAGTTTGGAGTGGAGAAATTCAAAGGCACCATGACAGGAAGCCGCAAACTTGGATATAAAAATTTACTGGAATCAATTGTTACATAAACAAATCCTTATTTCCTATGGACCAACCACCCAAACAGTTAATTGATAGGTCATTATCCGCTTACGCCGATATCTGGCCTGGATACTGTATGCGGTAATATAATTAAACTAGCCCTGCAACTGACTAGCTACAATCGACCACCTCTGAGGACGGAAAGGTGAAATGACAACAGTCGACCACACGATAGCAATTTAAAAATCCCATAAAAAAAATCAGAAAAATAGTTTTGCTGCAACTTCAATATAAACTGAATACCTCTGAAGCAAATTTATATATATATATATATATATATATATATATATATATATATATATATATATATATATATATATATATATATATATATATATATTAAGGAATTTTTAAATTTTTCGCAATGTTCTAAAATTCATTTGATATTGCCGCAAATGGGTGTTTGTTTTGTCCGTCAAAGGGAGCCTTTAGTTGCGCCTTCAATAACACGTGCAACTCCATCAAAGCAAGCCAGCACCCTTTGATCAGAGAAGTCAGCAACGAACTAAAATAAATGCATTGCTTTTTTCATAGTGATTAGTAGTCTGGTCCCCTGCTTAGTGTGCTCCCTGCGATGCGGCATACTAAGCAGGGGACCAGACTAAGTGATTAGAACATAGCTATTTTACCGCAAAAAGTTTCCTCCTTGCAACAGAAACGTGCGTACGGAGGACTTCTGTGTGGGTGATTTTCTGTGTCCAAAATCAAAAATTTGCTTCCAAATACGCGTAATTATGCGTTTAAGAGATCTCTGATGTAGTTTTGGATTTGTGACAGAGCATTTAGGATTATTTGGAATGTAATTCACAAATACTGTGTTTCTTAAATCTACCCTTTGTAACTAATAGATATAAATAATTCCTTATTTTTTCTTGAATTATTGGTGTCACTGTTTTGATGCTAACTAGATAAAGACCTAGATTGGTAACCAAGAAAGATCTCCAAATGACCATTTTTAGTAACAGCTTCGATATATAAATATCTGTGTAGAAACAACAAAACATATCATGATGTCATTTACCGTATATCCTCTACTTAATAATAATATAAACATGCATAGTGTGCTACATACCCTGCAAAATACTACCCAAGGGCCGTATTCGGACCCTGACCTGGTTTAGTCAGTTAATTGTTATCGTAGGGTGTGAAAGTCGTCATACTTATCCCCGACCAAGGAGCATTGTACTTAATGTATGACTGGTCCAGTTATTACTTACATCACATACAAATCAAATAGTTATATTCTTTACTCTGTTGTGGCCCACAATTTACAGTGTGCACGGTACTTGATAAAAGTATAAATCAACATGACATATTAAATATAATTGTACGTGTAATGAAGTCTCTTATTCGAAATAATGTATTTTACCTTTTTTCGCCCTGAGGCGAAATCAGTTGGACTGGTGTACTAGCAATTATCTATTGTCCTTATTTTTCCGTTTTTCGGCATGAATTAAAATGATGCTTTTGAAGTATCCTCTCTTAAGAGAATTCCAAATGCCTTCAACGTTTTTCTTTTCTCTAGTATCTTCAATTTGGTCACATGCCTCATGAATTGACAGAATTATCGGATCTACAATTGGGTCACATGCCTCATGAATTAACAGAATTATGGGATCTACAATTTGGTCACATGCCTCATGAATCAGTATATTATGTGTCTACATTGTGGTCACATGCCTCGTGAATCGGCAAATTATCGGTCTATCTGCATTTTCAGAAAACCTATCCAGTCAATATCTTGTGGTCTAATACTGATGTTTAGCATACTTTGGAAAAAAGTACGACATTCTCTCAACTCTATTTTGGGTGTTCAACCATGTTCGAGTCATCCAGTGCAATTTAATATTTTATTCAGGGTATATTGGTCAAACTCATATAATCCTTTCTTGTGTGAAGCAATTACAACACGTACTACAATATTTTACTCCCTAATCATTTTATTTTCTATCTCAAGCTTTCGTATTCTTTCCGCTGCGGATTCATTTTCCTGCTCAACGCAAATTTTCTAACTCACTTCTGATATTGTTCTATCTCACTTCGCAGATAGCAAATCTCTTTCGATTTTTTTTTAATCTTCCTGTCGTCTTTATAAGAAAAGCATTCATTCGAGCATTAGTGAATCAACTTTTGATCTGCATAATTCTTTTCATGCCGCCCTATTTATAGAGAATTGGAGACATCAGCCAAAGTTGTTATGTGGCATCGCCATTATTGCAGTATCTTGTTCCTTTATCAAGAATTGACCTATCGCAAATGTGTCAATCTAATTGTTTGATTAACCAATCAGCATTTGATACACCTCAATGCATCGTTTACGTCCGCCATTTTGTACCACAAGCTGACGTGAGAATAAATTGGTAATAGTATATCTTGAAAAAAATTTCAATGATTAGTCAGTTTTTAAATCGATAAATTAAAATGGTAAAAATAGTCACTATGGGTTTGTAAATATAACAGTCGATATCTAGAGCGTTTAAATTGATGAATGAGATTTATTCTTTTACCGAGAAATTGACAAAACGTGGAGGATAAAAACTTGTTTCCATGCATGCAAGGAAACAAATGATGGCAATTATCGCATTTTTTTTTTGCAAGAAAAGTATAAGAACAGCAAGTCCCGTCTATAATTTGAACACACACACACACACACACACACACACACACTAAAACAGAAATTCAAAGAAAAAATGAACTTATCTACAATATGGATCCAGAAACCCCTACCTTCGGATTTTAATGTGTATTTTTTTCATCGTTTGGAAGTACTCAAAGTGGCCTGTTTGCTACCTTCTAATATCGTCCGAGTCGTACAAAAGACATAAAAATGAAACATCTGCCTCGCTAGGCGCTCAGCATTAAAAAGGTTAGTGTTAGGACTGGCCAGCCAGGTATCAGGATAACATGACAGGGTGGGGCATGATACTACATGTCTGCGGCAGGATGCACCAGTGCTATACATCACTATAAACTGCCACACTGCAAGCATTGTCGGCAAAAGAATTTATTTTCCAACTAATAATTAGTCACATGGTTCTGTTCACTTGCAAAAACTCTTATCCTTCATCGTGTTTTAATGTCTAAACTACAGCTTATTATGGCAGTCTCCATGTGTCCTCCATCAAACGTCTATTAAAGCGAGAAAAACTAGACTCGGTTACACTTTGCTCTGACCATTGGCGTCACTCGACCACAAGCATGGTCGACAAATATTTGACCAAAGATCAAAACAAAACATGTTTCAGGTTAGTTCATCCCGACCACTGGCGTCACTAGGGGGTGCGGACCGCACCGGGTGACACCATCAGAGGGGTTGACATCAAAATCACTTTCTATACAATTTTTGAATTTGTGTGTAGGGCGGAGGTCCATGAGGGTGACACCATGAGTTACCGCAAGTGACTGTAAATAAAATTTCTACACTTTTGTTCAGGAAGGAGGTCCACGGAGTGGGGGGGGACCTAGTTGGCGCCACTGACCCCGACCAAAAACACTGTCTTGGCCTGTTAGTTTGTGCCCTGAATCAAATTTTAAACTAATGTAACGAACATGTTCGTAATTAGATAAAGCATTTATTTTACATAAAAATCAACACAAATCGTCCAGTGCAATTTGTTTAGTTCTTAGAAACACAAGCGTTGCAAACAAATATTGCATAGTGTTGATTGAACTTGTGGAAGTGGATGCGTGAAAAACGAGTAATGCATTCTGAATACAGTTAAATATGCATCACATTCAAATCATTTTTTGTTGTGGGTGTTTTCCAAATCATTTTTTGTTGTGGGTGTTTTCTGTTTGTTTTATTATTCATTGGATCTAACATAACCCAATTCCATCCTTTCGAAATTACCTAATTGTAATTGTTATTGGTAAAACCACAAAATCATGTTTCGCCATTATCTAAACTTTTCATGATTTGTTAGTAAATGCAGCTTTGATCAAATCATTATGTATTGGTACTGAATCTTTGTCGCAGCACAGTTTGGCGTAGTCAGCGTGACACGTACCAGATTGGCGTATGGTCTATGCTCGCAATAAATTAGGAGCTTGCAATGGGTAATATATAGTCTGTTTGGGTGAAAATTGTATTTTAATAAGGACCCGCTAGGATCACATATGTTATGTTAGGGTCAATGGAGGAAATGGCAAAGTAGAGACAAGCCAGAGATAGATTTCGGAAAATCTTGGGCCATTTGAAATAAGTGTAATAAAATAAAATTATCCAGGAATTTTTATTAAAAAAAGCGGACTAGAGAGAATTTTTTTTTAACCTGGAAGGGAGTGTTCACATTTTGGCGGTCAGAGGAAGTTACGCCTGATTGGATAAGGTAAACGTGGCCCTGGGTGTGTGTTTCTAAGACGAAATTAAATATTTTAAGTATTTCTCTTGCAAAATTTGCCAGTCCAAATTTATCTGTCAAAAGGGAAGTCATAGAGACTCCGGGGAAATAAACAAGTAATTTAGTTAAATAAATCTTCAAAGGGACGGTGGTCTGCAAGAATTTGAGAGAGAGAGAGAGAGAGAGAGAGAGAGAGAGAGAGAGAGAGAGAGAGAGAGAGAGAGAGAGAGAGAGAGAGAGAGAGAGAGGGAGGGGGGCAAATAAAAACGGCAACCCTGACTTGTCACCTAGATTTGGAAAGGACCGGAAGCAATTAGGCTATGCTGACATATCAGCAGTTTGAGTTCGATCAGTCACTTGATTATATGGTGAAAAATGTTTCATCGGTATAACAGAACGGTGAAAAGCATTTCGCATACATTTTAGTATCCTATTTCTAAGAGAAACTGCAACATTTGGATGTCATTCTATTATATATCTTAGTTGAAATCTCTGTTATTCCAGCCATATGTTTTTAATGTATTGTTTACTCGATCCGGGCAATAGCACAGTGGTCAATTATTTCCTAGATAGCGATAACCAAAGTGCCATAACTGGTGGAGGATCATTTCATAGCATATGATTCACTTTCTCCCTGATACATTAAAACTCTAATATTACAGACCATATTTGTAAATTGTTGAAAGGATCAAATTGGATCCGGGGAGGGGATTAAATGAAGGCAGTCATACATTCTCACTATGAAAATCTTGACTGAATCAGACCATTTTAGCCAGCTGTAGTTTCAAAGTTTAAAACTAAAATGTTGTCATTAAGCCTTACCTAATCTTCCTTTCCTCGGAAGTCAGACCAAAAGGACTGTTCCCGGAGAATATATACATGTCATCCATGAAGTTGGCCCCATCAAAGCTCTCACTAATCAGTTGTTCCATTATCTTCATGTCTTTCTTTAAAAATTCAAAAACCATCAGCGCCTCGAACAGATCTTTAGGTCTTGTATTAATGTGTGCCTCTCCATCAGCCAAAAGCTGTTTTACCTGGGCACCATCTCTTCCGAGAGGACCAACTTTATATATCATGCAATCGGGATTGTGAATTCCACTGCGAACTACATGTACCTTGGCAAATCTACCCGGGGGATTACCCTGTTTTTGTAAGAATCGCAGAGCTTCTTGTTTGTTTGGCGGTTGTAGTGACATATATTGAACATAGTTTTTGTAGAAAGTGACTGGTGGGTCTTTGGTTGGAATAACGCCGCTTTTAAATAAAGCCGAGAAAGATTCTTCCATCTCCTCGGTGCTAAGAGGATCGAAAAGTCCAGGTGATGACACTGAGTTAATTGGGTCCCTGACGGGACACGCATTACACGAAATGCTTGAACTTTCAGTTGAAACATTTTCTGCTGAACTGGAAACTCTAAAAATGGTAGAAATAGTAGTTGAAATTTGAGAATAATTTTTGCCATCTCTTGCCGCCGCATAATCCATATTTGTGGAATGTATACATTTGATGTCTCTACTGCTGTTTGGGCTGCCGTGATATGCGAATATACCAATCAGAATTCCACCCACTAATCCGAGAATGAATATACAAACACCACAAAATTGTGAGAGAATAATGCTCCTAAATTTTCCATCTGACTGCATTTTGTCGTCTGGCTTACACGTGACTTGATACGAGTTCCCTCGATTGGCAAACGTAGAATTCGTATGCAACTCCATTAGATTAATACTGCACTTGGTCTAGCAAATTGCCCTGAAAGATTTTTTTAAAAAAAAATGTCAATGATTGTAAAATGCCCAGATAATGAATATCGTTGATTGGTAACGTTACTTAGTCATTGGAATTTCATGGGTAATGTCGATTCGAACCAACAACAAGATAAAACTGTAGTTATATTTTCCTTACTACAACAAAATATTTCCAAATTGAGGAATTATTTTTTAATTGCAAAACTTACTAATCAACGAAAAGGTCTGCTTTAATAACTGTTCTACATTTTTACCTTTCTTTGTGGCGTGTGATATTATTTCGGGTTAATTTATATGTCACGACAACGCTGATTCATCCATCTAAATCAGTATGCAAAATAAATCAGATGGTCACAGTGGTCACTGAAAATTTTCCCTGCAATTTATCCACGATTACGCTGTTTCTCTTCATTAAAGCCATACTGGTATCCCTGATTCTCCGATATATTGTCTTTTTCGCAGGTTTTTTTTTCTTCTTTGCAATTCACTTTTATATCAGTAACTTCGATGTCCATATCTTTGGCAAGCGTTTCCACAAACTACAACCATTGTTCATAGGCCCGCTAGACGTATAATGTTTCCTGAACTCGGCATTTTTGCATATGTGCTAGAACAGTCCGGTATATTCTAGATAACAGGAGGTTTCTAGCGCATACCATGATATCAAAGAATCCATTTGCGTTCAGTTTTTGAAGGATGTTATCAATAAAGATCAATCATCACTTCATGACCCATGCGTATTAGGCTACGAAACCTCCGACTGTGAATAACAGCCGAAAACTCTTTATCATCAACTCGACATTTCGACATTTGTTAGTAGGTAAATTCCTTAAGTTGCTAGTCACGTGCTTACACTAGTGATGCATATATAATGAAACTAAGGCAATAATATCAATCATAATCAGGTTCCCATAACTTAGTAATCAACATAAAGTGATTAATGATTATGACTGAAATCAACTTAGTAAATTTAGTAATCCACATAAATTGATTAATCGTCATGAATGAAATTAACTTAGAAAACTTAACAATTTGGTCAAATATTACCAAGCTAGGTGCCCTTTTCCTGGTACATCATTCGTTGGGAACTTCCATATGGAATTAATAGTTACATGTCCATCCATCATCTTTGATATGTTTATGTCTAAAATTCAAGAGGTTCCTTCTTACAGTCTTGAATTACACGAATGTGACTTGTTCGTGGCAGAGCACGAATTAACCAAGCCAATAGTGGAACAGATAGTTGATTCATTAGGATAATCAAAGAAAAGAATATATTTTCTAGGGCTGTCAGGTTTTGGAACCTCTATCGCCGCACTCATGTACTGAATTTGTAACATGGAATCCCAAAAATAATTTTCTAGTTGGCACACACAGCTAAGCTTCACGTCAACGTGAGTGTTATAATTTATAATGGTGGTGCATCCAACTACTTCCATCAACAGATGGGTGACAGTGTCGTCTGCACTTCACAGATTTTTTGGTTTGACCTTAACTGGGTTTATACAACATCACAAGACCTTTGAAGCCTTATATAAAAAGGAATGTAGGACACGCCCTACGTGTGACAGAATTTTACGACTTCATTAATGCCATTTAAAAAAAAATGAATTTATATTATATCTCGTCTTTGATGCCAATTTAATCATTACATCTCCTATATATTGAATGGCATAAGCAGTAAAAATCGATTATAAAGAAAAGAAACGTCTTGACAATTATTTTAGGAACAAAACTCGTAGACGACAATAGTCAGATGATTAGAACAATATAAATGTGAAGCGGTAACAAAACAATAACTTGCTAATTAAAATATAAATATAATTCATAAATAATTGGTAAAAATGTCGAATCATCTTATTTCTGTAAGTTCTATTTGATTGTATTAGACACGGAATTGTGGCAATGAAGTACACTGCCCATAAACTGCGTTTCCCGTACCAATGCTAATGTATCGTTTCGAATAAAACAATAGACAAAGGACATTGAAAATCATTATATTTAAATAAATCAAAGAAATTCTTTCAACGTATGGATGAAGGTACATTGAGGAGCATATCATAGTACTAAAACGTAAGCCACATTACCCGATATATCTTTGTTGTTGGAAAAAGGTCGAACAGCCTAACTAACGGCGCTGTGAAGCGTGATTTGATGTCGACTAACAGCGTAACGAATGTGAATTTTTAGGAATATCACACACAACTGGTAACTAATAACGACGCTTTTCTACAAATTATAATGTTTTGTCAAACGTTTCTTACCCTAATGTCTTTTCTCTAAATTCAAATTCTTACAAAAGAAATGGACATGTTTTCAAGTTTCTTTGGCTTACACTTCAGTTGCCTACATCCCCACAACTTAATGGCTAACCACTACATATTTACCCCATCCCAAACAATTATGTGGGTGCCCCTGACGAAACGAGCACAAGGGTTCGTATCATTGCTTACAGTTTAACTATCACGTATTATTTTACACCAATGTATAACTGACAGTGAAATTGTAAGCAACGATTCGAGCCCCTGTATGGTGGAAATCAAACCGCAATACTTGCTCGGGGGAGCATGAAGCCAACCTTAGTCCTAGACCAGATAGCAAACCGCAAAGATTATTAAGAACGGTTATATACATACGTATAATCTTCTTCCAGCTACGAAGATGTTAGCAAACCCGATATACCATAATGGACAAGTCACTATGTGAGTCGTTAAGCTATTAAATTATACTAACAAATATTGTTCAAAATGCAAGTTATTTTTGATGGCAGTTTCCATTATGCAAATCTTGCATACGGTTTACATTATGTGAATAAGCTTGTCTGTGTTCCTGTTGTTTTTTTTTAAGTGATCGTGACTTACAGTGGGTCTGGGAGTCGTGATAGCTCACTTGGAAGAGCGGGTTTAATCCACGCCCAAACTAGCTTGGGTCGGTTGAGGTTGTGTCGTGGGAAAGGCACCCAACCTTCCATCTCCTCGGCATACTTTAGCCTATAACGTGTTGAAAATGCTGTACAAAAAGACCCAAAAAAAACATACAACAAACAAACAAAAACATCTTGTCAACTGACTGGTGGGTCTATGTTCACTTCAATTGTCAGACCTTTGTACGGTCTGGTGCATTTGACAGATTGTTGTTTGTCATCACGTTACCTCCATGGAAATAAACATACGTTGCAACTATATGAATAATTATGACTACAGTTATCTCATTTATGTTTTGTTCTATGACCGACAAACTAGAACAAAAAGCCATGTGTAGAAATAATGTCAATCTATGTTACTGGACTGAATTTTGGTGCTCGCATTTTTCTTGGTAATGTTCCATAAACACGAAAAATTAATAATTTTGCATACAAAAGAAATGGAAAGGAAAGTAGACCATTGTGCCAAAAAATAAGAGGAGAAGAGTGTTCACCGCATTCAAAGCGTATGTAACTATTTGCTTCCTTTAAATCGTGAGACTCAGCAATTTTTCCCGGAAAATGCACCTTATTTATTCACGGTGTTCTCCCACGCACATAAACACGCACTTTTTCTAGAGACTATATGACTTAAGATAGTTCACATGTACAAATAATAACATACATACATGCATACATACATACATACATACATACATACATACATACATACATACATACATACATACATACATACATACATACATACATACATACATACATACATACATACATACATACATACATACATACATACATACATACATTGATGGTAGTCTAATGTAGTCGTACGATTAAAATTTAACAAAGATTTAAAATATTTGTTAGCGGAATTACATAAAATATATCTAAAAGTCGCTAACAATACAGCAACGAAACAGCTGTCTTTCATAGTTAAATTAATTTCGATGATTTATTTCTGATTTCCAAGGTAAACGACTAACTTTCAGATAAAGACAACAAAGAAAATGCTAGTACAAGACACAGACGTGCAAGGTAATAAGGCTGATTGACATATTTCGTTAATTTTCGTTAAAATTGAGTTATAAAATACTTATTACCTCTGTTAAAGGGGAAAAGATCACAAAAAAACGTTGCACTTTAATTGAACATGATGAACAAGAAACATGGTATTTCCTTCTTTCTGGTATTTCAGTCTGTACGAAATAAATTGTAGAATAAAGTATTACATTTTTATTGGTTAAAACTAAGCTTTAAATACCAGAGCACTATCCGGAAGTGCAAGATCATCTGGAAAATATGCATGTAGATGACATCAACTCGAAACTCCCCATCATCACCTAAGGGCTTAATTTGCATGTATTTGGAAATTTCTGTGCCGCCTAAAAATTACTTTTATAAATTACATCTCCTATAGGAATACAAAAGCATTTCTCAGTGTCGTGTGCAAAAATATTCTGACACCATCAAGCAAACTTTAATTCTAAAACCCTTTCTCATTGGGCCTGGCTGCCTCATGGGAGGGGTGCTTGCTTGGTTACTACGCCACTGACATTTCTGGATCACTCGTATTTGATAAAACAAAAATACTCCCGAGTCTTCCGCATATTATAATTAAATGATGTTTGCACGTTGACGTAAATAACCTGAGTTGATGTCAGAATCTCGCTTTCCCTGCAGAAGAATATTCTTGACCACTGGTACTTTCTTGTAAAGAAAAAATATATTATTGAGTCCCTGGACCACACATTTTGTATAACACAAGTTACCCTTGAGTAACTGGACCACAACTACCGCTGAAGTTTTGACCATGCATTTAATGAGACAAAAAAGCATATATTTTTGAAAAAAAAAGAAAAAATCAATAAAATCTCAACGAACCCCAAAATAAAATCGAAAGAGGATACATTTTGAAAAGTAGTTATACTATATGTTACAACAGAAAAAGCCATATACATTCTGACACTTCATTACGAAATATTAACTGCTATTAAGGTGAAACTAGCACACGGCCAACAACGATCTGGTATGATGCTGCTGATTCACATGCAGATTAAATGGGAATGGTGGTGGTGGTGTATTGATTGCACTTATAAATAGTTTCCAAACATTGTCTTTATACACCACTATATCTATCTTAACAAAGTAGTTCTATGTTAAATAAATATAGGTTTTGAAGTGCATGGATTCTAGAATTCAGACAGACGGACGGGCGATTGATAGCGAAAGCTCAGTGGCAGCGACGACCAAATATTTGTACGTTTTGATAGCATATAGTCTTAGTATGTAAGATATGTGGCGGTAAGGCAAACACGTCGTATTATAAAGCCTATGTTTGCAATTAAAACCTTTATAGCGGAGGAGTAAATCATGTATCAACTGAGAACCACACAAGCATTTACAGTAGACCCCATAAAATGACAAACCAAAATTAAATTCCTGCAGGTTGTAACAATACGCTTTATTTGTCATACACCTAAACAATTAGTAGTAAAATAAAGAATGAAATATTTATTTGTAAATAAATAAAAATCAAGTAGTCTCTCTGACAGTTAATACATATGTGGGCCGTTTAGTAAAAAGAACTAATATCCATCTATTTTAAGTGGCATTATTTCATACGTAGCACAAAGCAACCCGCATCATGTACACAAACGTTGACGAATTTGCAGAAATTTCATTTGGCATCATACCATAGTTTACACATTAAAACTGTAAAATGCAACGTAAATTCCAATATATTACGAACCTTCTCCAAAATATTCGACAATGCCTTTGTTGTGGGAAATGCAACAGAAACAATAAACAATATCAAAGAAGAACGCTATACATATTTTATCTACAATTTCAACCACCAACAAAACCAAATACATGTGTGTGTATGTGTGTGTGATTTGGATTTTTAACGTAGCTTTAACCATTTTTCAGTCATATCGCTACGATGTCTACAGTGTGGCAGTTTATAGTGATGTCTAACACTAGGACATTAGGTAGTACTAATATTAGTACCATAGTCCTTTTGTGGACACGGTACTAACATGAGTCTATATGTGTTACTGGAGCAGCCGGTGTGATTCACGCCCAGCTCATTTTAAGCCTAATATTAAAAATTCTGAACATATATATATATAATACTGAAATAATCTCAAATCATTGTAGAAATAGTGGTAAAATCTCGTTTACCTTTCTTTTCCAGTATTTTAATTTTGATCGTCCGCCATATTAATTCAAATAATGCCTACTTCCGTTCTCAGCCTCGTTTGTTTGTTTGCCAAATAAGGACCTCAATGCCTTATTTGGAAACGTAAACGGATCGTAGTAAAAAAAAAATGGCGCGGTTTGAGTCAGAAATTCTGCGCATTAAAAGAAAATACTGTTTACCGGTGACTTTGAAATCGCACCAAGAAGCAATTATTTTCTCAACAAAACCGTATTCCGCAATTTATGCAAGTATCCATTCTCCATCTCGTGTTATGTCATTCAACAACTAATACCATAGCGTAGAATATCCATATATAGTATGGCAAGCCTTATGTAGAAAAGGGGTCACGGCGAGAGTCTCGCGTTATCTGTCATGGTGGACACGGTGAGGTTAACATAACTACGCCAATTTGTTTTACCGTGTAAGGGCTTAATAAATTCAAAATAAGTCAAACTTCTTTGACAATATGATTAACCTTATTTAGTAGATTTCTAAACTAATCATGTTTCTGACTTAGGTGAAGATTTTTTTTCGCTCCATTACATGACTTGTTTTGTTGTGGTTGAGACTACGACATCGTTGCTAGGGCATTAGGCAGCAGACATGTAGCATGATGTCACACCCATTCACATTATCCTGACACTAGGCCGACCAAGTCCTATTAATGCTGAGCGTCAGGCGAAACAGCTGTTAGTACCATTTTTTTAAAGTATTTGGTATGATTCGGCATGAGATCGAACCCACGACCTTCTGCATCCGAGGCGGACGTTCTAACCACTAGGCCACCGGAGCGGTAAAACCAGATACAAATAAATAGTCTATCATAATATTGGAGATAGCTTAGGCACGAGAAATTTAAGCATTTATTTGATAGATATTTTAGACAGGGGCCCTGTCTTATAACATACGATATTTTTGCATGAGCAGTCTGTACCTCTTTAAACAGTTTCCGATGATGCGCGGTAAATAATATTTGATATATTTTTTTTTTACATTTTTTCTTGGACATTTGAAATACACAAATCTGTGAAAAGCATGCATGAAAAGTATGATCTTACAACATGTCTGGCATGTGATGGTCGTTGCTGTATCAGTGTTTCCGACATTTATGTAAACGTTAGTCCATGGACTCCATGGTATTTTTATTTTAGAAAAATACGAGTGGTACAGAAATAATCTCGTAACCCATACGAAATTTTAAAAATAAAAATGTAACAGTAGTAAGTGGTTCAGAAATATAAATATACATTTTACTCGCTCATAGAGCTAAGCTAACTTCAGATATAGATCCGCTATAATTATAATTTGAATTGGCTATTTGATTTACACGGATAGAATAGCGTTTCTATATTAATTAGTAATTACAATATTTGTAACTTCGAGGAACCATTAAAAAAATGAGTGGTTAAATCTAACAATATGAACAATTTACAAATCTAAAAACAGTAAGAACAGTGCAATGGTCAGATAAAATGCGGTTGGGAGTATTACACAGGCCTTCTAATGAGTCATGACGTCTAAATAAAATAGTGTATTATTGTTAATAGACACTAAATCCACAACTATTATATGAGTTCTCAGTTGTCATTCATTTTCTTTTAGAACAGATAATCTCTACATATTATGTTCCATCTCTACCCACATAATTAGTAATGTTCAACCTTCTGTACATTCATCGACCCATAAGTATGGTCAGAATTTTCATGAGTTGTAATATACAAACTTTAATTCTCTTGTTTATTTTAAATTTGATGTTTATTTTTAAGTTAAATGTCCACTCATGCTTATGAACGAAGAAAATTGAGGACTCCCCCCACATATAATTATCTAATCCTACAAAGATTTTATGCCCATTTATATTTAAATCTTAGAAAAAGAAACGAACGATTTACAGTTTTGTTAGATAATTATGGTGCAATCGATAAGGTTTGTAATTGATACCGATGTGATGAGGTAACGGGTTACTAGAGCATAATAATAGAATGTTATAAACTATGCACCTTCAAAAATGAAGAATTCACAACGGAAGTAATGAATGAAACACCGGCAATATTACGCTTTGCAAAAACCCCATATCAATACACTCTTTTGAAGAATTGTGCTAGTTTAAACTTACTTCCAAAGGATATATTAGAGTAATTTCATTAAGTCATGAAAATTACCAAACTGATGAGGTCACGTGTTTGGAACTAAGGTTTTGTTCTGACTATAGACGTGACCTCAAGTTGGTTGGCTAAAAAAAGATAATTTCCAAAATTAGATAGTAAATCGCCAGATAGCATAATCGTTTATTTAGCGACTATGACGCAGTGATTCCGAGCATGGTGTTGGAGCCGTCAACAATGGAAGCCTTTGCAAATAAGTATTGGGGGTGGGGGCAAAACAATACACATTTCATAGAAAAAAATACAGGAAAATTACCATTTTAAACAAAACTAAACCTCTTCTCTAAATCGGACTTATGAACAAAAATATACAAAATATAAAAATTCTTTATCTGACTCTTGGTTTTATAAATCCCAAGCTCGGCAATATATGTGCATCATACATTGGACTGTAGAATAAGTAGCAATATAGATCAATCTGTCCTTACATTACACATCGAAGGTAAGATTGTATTTTTACCAATTTTTATGTAGAATTGTATGAAGTTAAGGCGCCTATTTGGACTCAGAACTTTTCCCTTTATCATTCTGGCTTTTATATAAGTGGCTCTCGTTTTATCAAAACTTTATATAGAGGTGATTTTCAAACGGATTTATCTAACCTTGGTGTTGTTTATTTTCTGCACGTGTTAAGTTTATTTAATGTATGTTGTGGACCTACTTTTGACATTCTGAGGGTTGTGCCTACCTGATTTTTGTTGTTTTTTTTTTTAAATATAAGATATTTGCTAATCTTGTTTACGAGTTATTATGTTTTGGAAATGAACTTGTTGACAATTTGATTGCATTTCTATTAAAATTGAATGTCATTTATTGTGTCATAAGTCAATCGACAGCTTGTATAAATAGACGCTTTGTTAAAAAAAGTCTTTATTACTATAATAAAATCAAACCGTGAAATCATTTTTAGATGTGTTCAGATATAATTGGAACGAATCATTTATTAATTGGAATTAAAAAGTGCTCATTGACTGTTGGGATGAAAACATTACATCGGGATGGTTGAGAACTCATTCAAAAATATTATCGACATATAGGCACATCAAGACGTTCAAGACAGTTGTTATTCATTTGGAACATTCTACACTTTAGGATAAAACATTAGGAATATTTTCGATTTAATTCACAATACCATAACTATTTTATATTTTTACTTCATATTTTAAGGAAATAAACTATTTGTTGATATTACTAAACAGAGCGGTATTTCCTTCTTTCTGTTCAGTAGTTTAAGACCATAGATTCGTAACATATGGATTTTGTTTTCGTCCATCTAACGTTCTTATAAGACATATAATGTAGCTTTATCACTTTTTGTATAAGGAATCATACCTTTATTATTATTATTATTATTATTATTATTATTATTATTATTATTATTATTATTATTATTATTATTATTATTAGTAGTAGTAGTAGTAGTAGTAGTAGTAGTGTCACTGTTAAATTAAACCAAAATGAGATAGCGAAATAATAAATTTTATACTATAAAATTTTCAGCTTGGAACCCTTTCCATTGTTTGAACCCACAAAATAGACAAAAACAAAAACAAAAATATGTTTTCAGAAATTTAAAGTAAGAAAGAAATATCATGTGGTATTTACAGATTTTTTTTTTACAAGATAACTCTATAGACCTCAACCCCCACCCGCCCCTCCCCTATTTCAATCATATTTATTTTTTTCCGGAAATTGAAGGTTAACCAAGATGTTTAAATTGAATTGTAGTTTAAGTGCAATTTCCGTAGACCTGCTTAAAAGTGAGTTAAGTTGACCGAAGTAGTGTCTATATTCCTGATTTTGCGTGCACTTCTAGCGGATTTTGTGACGCTTCACAAACAATTCTTCATCAGACACTAAATTTATCCGTAGGCTCGGGATACAGAATTAAACACGGCGTGCCCTCCTGCGTATTCTAAGAGGTGACTAATGGGAGAAATCTTACAGAATTGAGATCCTGTAATAATACTGTATCGCTCTCGCACGTGCCAATACTATGGAACGCGGACCAATGCTGTCCACGGTAAAAGTGTAAACGTTATCTGATGTACAGGCTCACTGCCAGCTTCAAAACAAAGGTCCTTCACCGATCAGACAGTATTTATTTATCATATACAAATTAAAATGGTCATATTTTAACAGTTTAAAACCATTTCTCATTAAATGTTAGTTATGCACTAAAACCTTAACACTAATTCATAAAATAGGTTGATTTCATATGATATGCTATGCTCACACGGCTGGCATAGTTTTTGTTAGTATTGGCAACATATCTTCACGTTGAGATGGTATTGTGCTGTTAAAAATAGGTTTAAACAAAATATTTATTTTAAAAAATCTGACATTTTGAGAAGTTTATCCTTTTATGCCATTTTTTGTGGATTTTATCCTTTTGTTTCCTTTTTTATAATTATATATACTTCCGTACATACATTCATGCATACATACTGCCAATAGATCTGATATACCCAGAACCAGCTGGGGAGAGAGATAAAGAAAACGAAATCTGTTCCCATCTGACGCTAATAACTAGAATTAGTCTATCATGATTTTCTTTCAGAAGCAATCCAACCTCTCATACATTTCGAATTCAGCGTGTGTGTGCGTGTGTGTGTGTGTTTCCTAATCGCGCATGCCTATATCTTGCAGTTTATTATTCCATATGTAGATAGACCAACCCCGAGACCGAGTTTCAAGTTCAAATTTTATAAGATACTTGTAGCTCGCGCCTAGGACTCAATGTATATTTCTAAAATTAAACCATATTCCCACTCACCCACCATCGGGAATAAAATACATATACTTATCTAAACTGTCAGAGCGAGTTACGAAGACAAATATTGGATTTGATAGCTAAATGAGCAATGACTGTTACTTATTGTGATAAAAAATTAACAAGTTTATGTTGCTTTCATGCACGGTAACCTCACACTAATCAGTTTTCGTAGGAATGAGGCAATAAATAATAAACCAATTTGATAATGTCTCGTATTAAAACAGTACAACATTCAAAGAATTTTTGCTGAATGTTTTGTTTAAAAATATTTTAAGGTGAAAGGAACGTCGAATGCACATTATACAAACGCATTCGAAGAGTCACTGTGTCATCAGACAATACATTGAAACTTTCAAAGAGTTTGTAGCTCAAAATTTCACCGTTTCCCATCAGAGGGCAACTAGTTGCCTCACTGGAAGGTTTGGTTACGGATGTCGAGAGGTCTAGTAGGCGGAGCTTCCGTATTCTGATTGACATGTTGTTCCATATACTCTTCTTGCTTTGCCAGTTTCAGCGGCAGACGTGTTTCATGTGTAACTGGCACTTGTTCGAAAATGGCTTCTCTGGCAACTTTAGATTCCAGTTCTTACCAGAATGCTCAACTTTTAAACTGGGTGTATCTTTCGCTGGGAGATAGTAATCAGGCATCAGCAAATCCTTTGCAAGGCAATCAATCGCTTTACAGTGACCCGTGGTCCAGTACGATTACTTCTCAACCAATCAACACAATTTCTTCTATGTCTATGCTGAAAAGTCCAAACATATATCATACTGATCCATGGTCACCTAATACGCTAAATAACATAACGGTAAGTAATATTTAATTTCTATTATATTACCGTTCTACTATGTAAATGATTCTTTCGATGTTATTACGACAGGTACTTGTCGATAATTTGTGCTCGATTTCACAGCCTATTGGTGTGTGTGTGTGTGTGTGTGTGTGTGTTCACGTGTCGTTTGATTTGTTATTATGATGACTATTACAATTTTGTGATACTTTTTTAAGATGTCATTATCATTTTTGGAACTTAACGTTGATTTTGCGCTGCGGAAACAGCAACAAGATTACTTTTTATGAAATGACTTAGTATTTAATGCTTTAATTTTGTGTATAGTAAATGTATAATTTTAAAAGCTCTGCGGTGTTTATTAAACACGTACACTGGGGTTAAATTGTTTGCGTGTAAAGTTCATGAATAATATTATTTAACATAGGAAGTATTATTTCTTTACTCGCTATAACGTAAGAGGCTTCATCCGATCGGAGAAAAGTACTTGTGTTGTAATTGTCCAACGTTTTGCGTATGTACACGCTTTCATGTAGCCGTTTCATTAGCCCATCGAAGGAAAGTTCAAAGTACCACTGCACTAACAGAAATGTACATGTTTTAAAATGGACAAGCACAAAACTGGTCAATTACAATGTTTAAGACAAGAGCCCGCTTCTTTGAAATATACCAAACGAGACGCTAATTTTGCAATTGTGCACATTTATTTTAATGCTTAAATTTTTGTTTGTATCATTTATTCCCATAAGAATTATCAATATGGAATAATTAGGATTAAAAAAATAAGTTGAATTTGAAGTATATAGGCGTTCACTTGTGCGTTGTTCATTCACTTGATTTCGGGTAAAAATTGACACGTTCATATGTGATAGATTAATATTATTGTCGCCCAATATTTCAAAATAGCCTCATGTTGACTTCCAGTGGCTTTCACTTTGCGGGAGTGATTGCGCTGACCGGATGGAAATACATCAGAGCTCATTCAGGACTCGCATGGCGAAATTAGTGCAATGTTTTTGGTTAATCTTGACACATATATTTGCCACATTTAACGATGCAGATCGTGGGTTATGTGAAACTGAAAATAAATCGAATGCTTCTGTTTTTGAAGCAGAATTTGTCATCCAGTTAGAAATGTTGTTGGATTCGATAGTTTACAAGCTACTTACGTTACGAATACCGTTGCTTTTTGTGCATTTGCAAGTTATTGATATAGTTTCACCATATTTTGTATTGAGAGAGATAAGATTCGATGCCTGCCTTCAACATTGAGAAAAGAAACTTGTATTGCAGAAGTACCAAGTCTACGTGCCCCGCCCCCCCCGTTAAATGGTCGTCCATTTGTTATGGATACCAATATAACTCGGACGTTAATGTCATGTCATATTGTACAATAAAGCAAAATTAACCTATTTTAATTCCACACATTGACCATAATATCGACAGTTTGAAATTCAATATTAAGAATTTGTCGAAAATAAAAGAGAAACTATAGGTAAAGGTAAGCAGTAATAAAAAAGATGAGGTTTTCCATAACAAAATGGATTATCATAGAAGAATAAAGAAATAAAGAACACTATGCACAAAATGACATGGGTAACTAGGTACAGTTCTTTAATTTTTCATTTTAAGATTTAATTGGCACCATAAAGTCATTGTGCTGATGATCTTTAAATGCTAATTACATATATAGAGTATATTCTTAGAGTTAAGTAAACTCTACTAATTTATTGCAATTATTTTTATTCCAACCTGATTAATTTCTTTTCATTAAACAAGATTTAAATTGGGATAATAAGTGGATATACTTGCTTGGTTACAACCTAGTAAATTAAAGAAATTTCATGACCGTTCTGTTCTAACAACGGATTTGGTAAAGAAATAATATCAAAGACTTCATCACATAAAGAAATAATATCAAAGACTTCATCACATAAAGAAATAATATCAAAGACTTCATAATATTAATAAAAAATATCAAAGTTCATAATATTAATAAATAATATCAAAGACTTCATCACATAAAGAAATATCAGACTTCATCATATAAAGAATAAATATCAAAGACTTTATCACATAAAGAAATAATATCAAAGACTTCATAACATAAATAAATAATATCAGACTTCATCACATAAAGAAATATCAAAGACTTCATCACATAAATAAATATCGAAGACTTCATCCCATAAAGAAATAATATTAAAGACTTCATCACATGAAGAAACAATATCAAAGACTTCATCACATAAAGAAAAAATATCAAAGACTTCATCATGTAAAGAAATAATATCGAAGACTTTATTACATAAAGAAATAATATCAAAGACTTCATCACATAAAGAAATAATATCAAAAACTTCATAACATAAATAAAAATCAAAGACTTCATAACATGAAGAAAATATATCAAAAACTTCATTACATAAAGAAATATCCGACTTCATCACATAAATAAATAATATCAAAGACTTTATCACATAAAGTAGAAAACTTGTTGCCTATACATAAAAGTGGAATACCATGTCAAATTAGAAGAGGACCAGTGTATCCTAATGCATGTCACTGTAAGAAACTGATGGAGGCAGTAGTCATAAAGTTGGTTAGTTTGCTAGACTCGTAGTATTAAGGAGGTGATTTTGTGAATCCTACCATTGGATTATTCCAGGCTGGCCATGTTGGTGTTTTCATGGGGAAAGCATTTTACTCTAGTTGCCTTGGCACTAAATAACCTACTGTGTTGCTGTGCTGTAAAGCACCAAACCAAGCCTAGTGTATCTTTCTCAGTCTTTTTCTAGTCTGTCATTTGAAATGTGCAGTTTTGGTGAAATTTGCTCTTTCAGATAACTCAAAACTGAAAACAGCATATGTTGAATTTGAGGTATATTAAACTTTTGTTAACATCTTTATTTAGAAAACAATCAACTCTTTAAAATATTTGTCATACCTGTGTACATGTTCTGTCTTCAGAGCGTGGACAAGTTTTGGTTATGACAGTACTGATTCTTTACCCCAATTAGAACTCCTGTATGGGAGATGATGAAATATAATCATGGAATTTGCATCATTGTGTAATATTGAGGAATGACAGAATCTAAAATGGCTTTCAGAAGGATAATCTTGTAGAACAATCATGCTGACATTTTTCAAGTTTTTCAAAAACTGCAACAAGAAAAGAAAAATATGATGTTGGAAAAATCACACAGTTTATACAAGTCCTATCTTTTTACTTAAGATCTTTTCTACAAGTAAGTTTAGAAAATTGACCAGTTTCACCAACTGGGGAGAAGGATGCCCCTCTAATTTTCAGTTCTGGAGTAAACCTGTAGAAATGTAAAAGGCACAGAGTGTGTGTGTGCATATATATATATATATATATATATTTGTCTATATATATTTGTCTATATATATTTGTCTATATATATATATATATATATATATATATATATATATATATATATATATATATTTGTCAAAGGCTCTTTTCAGATAATTTGTCACTGTTGGAAGACAGAGGTTTAAACAATTTAAACTGGGGGGGGGGGCTGAATCAGTTTACATCCATAGAGTAAAACAGATTTAACATTCAAGTTAAAATGTTGAAAGAAAAGTATTGGGTTGGCAACATTTGTAGGAAAATCTGTGCCTTAAAACATGTTATTGGGGATCTTCTTAAACATGATTCATACATAACTTGAGAGCAACAGTGGCTATGAGAAAAGGCAGCAATGCCAATGCAAAGGCGAAAATGTTTGTGCAAACACAAATCATTGGCAAAGGCAAAAACTCCATGCAAAGGCCACAATGCTTGTGCAAAAGTAACAGTGCCTTTGCATAAAGGGAACAATGCCTGTGCAAAGGCAAAATGCCATTGCAAAGGCAAACACAATAATCTAAAGGCAAAATGCCATTGCAAAGGCAAACACAATCATCTAAAGGCAACAATGCCAATGCAAAGGCAAAACCTCATGCACAAGCAGAAATGCCTATGCACAAAGGCAGCAGTGCCATTGCAAAAGTAAACAAAAACTTTTGCATAAAGGCAACAATGATAATGCCTGTGCAGACACAATGCCTGTGTAAAGGCACAATGCCTGTGCAAAGGCAACAATGCCAATGCATAAAAACAATGCATATGCATAAGGCAGTGTTTCCCTTTATCCTCATTTGTGTTTCTGGGACCCCCAAAATTTAAATTTGACTCCCCCAATTTGATACCAAAGTTTGTTCTTTATTCATTCTGACACCAATGGGATTTTTGTCTGTCATTCAACCCTTGAGATACACTGATAAATGTAACCAATGTCTTTGCAAAGGCTGTACAATTTAATGCAAAGGCAATGAACCGCAACAATATATATACATATAAACCTCTGTCTTCCAACAGTGACAAACATCATATATATATATACACACAAAGGCAACAATCGAGGCATTGCCAACTATTTCCAGCCACTGGCAGTGCTAAAATGGTGAAAGTAAGAGCTATGGAGAGGGTTTATTGTTGATTCCTGTTTTATTCATATTAATAAATAATGCCACTGCCTTAAAGATTATTAATTTTTAACATAGCTTTCCTTGTCACATTGAATGTCAAAATGATTACCCTTTTGAACATTGCTTTCCATGTCAAATTGAATGTTAAAATGATTACCCTTTTGAACATTGCTTTCCATGTCACATTGAATGTCAAAATGATTACCCTTTTAAACATTGCTTTCCATGTCACATTGAATGTCAAAATGAATACCCTTTAGAACATCTCTTTTTTTATCTCACATTAAATGTCTACAAGTTACTCTTTTCATCCTTGCTTTCAATAATAATAAATTTGTTGAGGTTTGTCAGTAAAATTGATGACTGACAGCCATACAGTCAGATTTGGAGTTTCAACACAGATTTTGAATTTTTGGTTATTATTTCAAGACCTGTGGCCAGTTTCAGTACATTATCTAATATCCCTGGCTGTTTTCATTTGATAGAAAACAAACATTTTTCATCATATTATAATATTAAAAATTTTTGTTTCAGCACATATCCAGTGGTGCTGTCATTATTTGTGAAATATTGATTTATTCTTTGCATGTCATTTTGAAGAAATCATAAAATAAGCTAGAGGCTAATGATTTCCATGTACTTGTAGCCTATTCATCCTTGTAATATAATGCTATTTTACAAATTTGAATTTAGTTACTTTGTGTGTGTATATGTATATATATATATATATATATATATATATATATATATATATATATATATATATATATATATATATATATATATATATATATATATATACATGTCAAGTCAAACTGCAAACAACACAGACCTATATCTGCCTTTGCATAATGTGCCAACATGCCATCATCCACATTATTTGTTCTGCCAATTGCTCCTAACAAACTGTAAAGACCTGACTTGTAAATGACTATATACACTATTTAAGGTGAGAAGATCAAGTAGGTAGCCAACCATGTGAGAACAAGTACAAGCATTCCATGTACTGAACACAAATCCACAAGTTAGGTGCCACTCTACATGTATATTCTTTTGCATTGATGCTGTGCTACAGAAACCATATAAAATCACTTTCCGAGTCCAAAGGTACACTACATAGACCCAGATCTGTAATTGCATAATGCACCAGCACATCTGGGTCTGGGCATTTTATTATGAGTATGGTAATAAGTTGACAAACATCATACACCCAGATCTGTAGATGCATTATGCTATGGCATATCATCAGGCTATCTGATTTTTGCAGTTTGACGACTAAAATATGAATAAATACAACAATACATTTAAGGGCTCGAATTTAACACAGATTTCTTGATAGACAGAAGGACTAGTATGCTGAGAAATTTACTAATCCTGCTAAATCTTTACTAGACCTGTCCTCAAAATAATGCCACACAATGGTATTGAGATTAACAACAATTTTATTCATAAATAGCATTATCATATGAAATGCAGAAGTATATAAGTATACAAGTATAAATCCTGCTTAGAATCATCAATCAGTCAGTTCACATTTCTTGTTTCTCAAGATAATCTGGATCCAATTCCAGAAAATTATCCAGGTGTCCTTTCTAGTTCTCTACTTGCTCTCTGGATCCATATGGGTTTTGTTCTGGTCTCCTTACCAGTCTCTGTGAAACATTACACAAATGTATTGCTGGTCATTGATCATATATTGGAATATTTTTGTTTGAAACATTAAAATGAGTAGGTCTGATAGAACCCAAGGTTACAAACATGATCTCCAGTCACTCTTCACCATTTTCATCTCAGCCAAACCCCTCTCAGCATCAGCAGAGTGGGCTGGGATTGTCAGGATGAGGTCAGTCAATGCCAGAATATTCTTGCAGTCAGCAGCACATGACTTCACAACCATGGGCCAAGTCAAAGCATAGATGTCTTTGTAATTGCAAGATAAAAGAACACATTAAGAAAATATTAATCTGAATACATTTACATAAAGAAAAATGTAATGTCAATACTTAAATAATGTTTATATTAATTTGTTTTTAAGAGCTTTTTAAATGGTTACCTTTTGTAATAAAGATACTATGCTAAATAATGAATTTTTAATAAATCTGGCATCAATGAAGTTTCTTGTATCTATTATTAAATATTTGAATTTACACCTACTTGCTGTTGACTAAACTTTTAAAATGTACCATTCTAATTCCACTGTATCAGCATCGATACCTGCACTGACAAGCACTGGCTGTAAATGCTCCACCAAAACAAATTTCTGCCTTTCTCTTCCAGCCATGTAGTGAGTAAATGTAACAATCTGTTTATAAATCCTGTCTCTCCAACATCAACTCCTTTCATCTCATCCAGCTGACACATCCCAAGTCAGTGAAGGGTCTTCAGTTCTTTAGGATAGTTTGTGTATTTCTAAAAAAATTAACAAGCTCGTCAAACACATTTCAATTTAAACTTTCCAAGATCTTAACAGGGTGTGAATCTTCTGATGGTATCTGCATAGCTGCTTTTCTCTCTGAACTCTTTTTGTGTTGCCCGCAGCTTTCATGTACGTTTACCGATTCAGTTTTAAAGATCAAGTATTCCGCAACAACACTGGGTGTTTTCTGTGTTTTTGCAAATTCTGTACACCAGTTACACCGAATAATGTTTTTTTCTTCATCATAATTCAGTCATTATATATCTTTTGCCTATGTCTTCTGAAATGTTCGATTACGCTTTTCCCTATCATAAGAATTATTCCTCTCCTTCATGTCATTTTCCTTCAACTTTAGCTTTATTTTCCGGTAGCTGGACACCTATAAAATGCCATATTTTGTTTTTCTTATATAAAGAGAATTGTGTCTTGTTTTGAAATACTAGATGTTCCAGTATAGCTGACACTAATTATTTAAAGTAAGAAAATGAGTGGCAGTGTCCTTTATAAAAGAAAGTCTGAGCAAGAAATGTTTCAAAACACATGCTTTTGGCATCCCCCCGCATATTAAATGACCTCTCCCTCATACTTAACTTCAGCAGACATTTTGCAAGATCAAAGCAGTGGCTATTGTAAACACTGATGATAAAAGTTAGTTTCAGCTTAGAAAAATTGTGTTCCTATCAGAGGAAGCCCTTGGACTTGGCTCATTGTATTTAACAGCTAAAATTATGGTCTTAACATTTATAGCGAAAGTTTGTTAATTGTTCCTAATTAATTGGACCTCAGTATATCATTCAAAATTAATAATAAGGCAGAAAATGTTCAAATCTTAGATGCCCATTGCTCAGAGATTTTAATTCCCAACAAATGCATTCCGTTTGGATATCTCCACATGTATTCAATTATTTGTTCATTCTAGTAAGGGAAAAATGTAAAATTTATTCTTATGATCATAGAAAAAGTAGATGTATTCAAAGGATTTGTCAATAAAGTAATCGTAATAAATTGATAGAATTCTTATAATTATTATGCAACTGTAAAATATGTAGTTTCCCGTTTGTGACTGTTGGAGCATTTGGCTGGCTAGTGAGCAAACAAAACAAAAAAACTACCTTAAACACGCAAACTTAATTTCTTTAAACATTTTTTTGCAATGTTTTTTTGTGTGGTGATGTGATGTAATTTTGATTTGGATTTTTAACATAGCTTTAACATTTTTTTCAGTCATATGGCTATGTTGTCTTCAATGTGGCAGTTTATAGTGATGTCTAGCACTGGGGCATCATGCTGCAGACATGTAGCAATATGTCCCACCCAGTCACATTATCCTGACACCAGGCCAACCAGTCCTAACACTAATCTGTTAATGCTGAGCATCAATATATATATATATATATATATATATATATATATATATATATATATATATATATATATATATAGAGAGAGAGAGAGAGAGAGAGAGAGAGAGAGAGAGAGAGAGAGAGAGAGAGAGAGAGAGAGAGAGAGAGAGAGAGAGAGCTGTATTATATTGTTTTAGTGATGTGCTCTATTTCTTGATATGCTTTTAGCAGTTTTAAGCAATACCTTTTTTCAAGTTGAAAAATTTAGAGAGAGAGAGAGAGAGAGAGAGAGAGAGAGAGAGAGAGAGAGAGCTGTATTATATTGTTTTAGTGATGTGCTCTATTTCTTGATATGATTTTAGCAGTTTTAAGCAATACCTTTTTTCAAGTTGAAAAATTTTGCTATGTTAGTATCAACATATTTTGTATGCATATAAAATTTGTTGTATTCATACTCTTTCTATTCATACTTGTAGTATATGTGTTTGAAATGCCGTGTTTTGGTCATATGACTTAAAAAGAACATCAGAAGCTATGCATTGTAATTAATTTTCACTGATAGCAGTAACAAGATTATATTCTTGTAACTGCAAGTTGGTAAAAATGCTTAATAAACTACCACTTAATTTTTTTTTTATTTTCTATAAGTTTTGTGTAAAAATGAAGTGCAAAAGATTTCTAGCATTCTTTGAAACAGCCTCTAATACATGTACGTAGGAATAAATGCACAAGTGACTTTAAACCATACTCTTAGTCCTTATTTCATTGTTTCCGATAAAATATTAATGTAATTATTCATAGACGACACATGAAAGCACTAAAGTTGATATATAACTAAACTGGCCCCCCATTTTCCCCAACTGAAAATCCAAGAATTCATATTGCACATTGCGAGCTCATCTATTTTTAGGTAGGTTTTTCTTAATATAGCTACTCACTTTCTTGCTTCGTTACAAAAATCCATTATTGTGCTTGTATTATCTGTTTACATACTGGTAATAACGATATGCATTGGTTAAATATTATTTGCTTCATTGCTATATATATTTTTTTCGTATTTTCACAGTTAAATGAAGTGATACATATGCAGTGATGTCTGCCATTGTAAGTTCATTTATAGTTTCAAACTGATTTTAAACAGAAAATACATACAGCCGTAAAAATCTCCATTTATTAAAAAAAAAGAAGATTTAGAAAAAGATCTTCACCGATTATATTTTTAAAAGCAAATTACTATTTGCATATTAATGATTAAATTTATAAACAGAATTTTCATCATTGCACAGTGTGCCCAACTTCATGAAATCAAACAGTGATAACTTGGTCGGGAAAAGGTTTTTAATGGTCAGTTAGCTATTAAAACTTGCATGTAAGCTGATTGGTATCAACACCACGTAAATACATTTGCCAGAACTTGCGGGCTACAGCGAGGAGGCATCTCAAAATCATAATTAGCAGTCAGTTTATGTCTGAAAAATTAGGGTGAAGTTTTTGCTTTCCTAACAGAAGAAAGCAAAGTTTTCGATTCTCAATCGACTTTTTCACCCACTTTCCCTGGTAGCTTGACCCATATAAAGATTTAATTGTGATAGGGACAGGTGAAAATGGATCATAGCAGATGTTAGTTTGTGTCTTGTAAGAGCTTCCGTGTTTATTGCATCTGGAATAAAGTCTGGCATACACTTTCTTACTCATGGTGATGAACACCTTACTCTGATAACTTTCCCTACAATAACACTTTTTAATATTGAGCTATTATTTAGTCCAATCTCTGCTATTTGTTATACTAGGCAAAGCCCTTCTTCTTTGGATCAGATTTACATAAGATACCAGCCAAATGATGATGGTTCATGTGCTAAAAGACCATGCCTAATGCTTGTAGTGGGTGGGAGCTTCTCCCTTTCTCCTATTCCCATACCTCCCTGTGACACACTACCCTGAAAAGGCCCCAAAAACTTAATGTGTCGGGGTTTCTTGGTAAAAACAAATTTGGGAGAGTCAGTTGAGATTTTGTTACAAATCCCTTTCCCCTTCCATTTATCAAAAGTGATTTATGGATGCATGACCTAATTTTATTCCTGTGAGAATAGATCTTGTTAGTATTACTAAAGAACAAAATTTTCTTTGATTATTAAATATGCAATCAGTATACAGAATTACTTTGTGTTGGATAAAATTTGCCACAATTTAGCAAACAGTGCACAAAGGTGTCCATAATCAAGTTGTGCTTTCAGTTTGTTAAAATGCTGTATGTACTTTCTTATATGTTGATTACAGTTACAAACATCATATTTTGTTATCTGCAATAGCATAGTGCACCTGCAGGTCAGGATTTTTATTGTTGTACTGATTACTCCTTACAAACTGCACAAAGGTCTGTGGGCACTTTATGTGATGGCAGATCTAGGATCTGTGCAGTTTGATTCATCTTACAAGTTAGTATGTATGGTACTTCATAAGCAAGTCAAGCCTAATACTGTTATTATATAAACTATGAACTGATCAACATTCCAAAGTTGGGATTTTTAAAACAAAAAAAAATATTTTTTTTTAAAGTTAAAATGCAGGCAAAATAGAGGGTTGGTCCAGAAGTCAGAAATAAAGCTACTTTTCTTGCACAATTGAAACATTCCTACAAATATAAAACTACTCTCAAAAGTTACAAAATGCTCTGTTTATTGTCATCTTAAACAACACTAGCCAAATTTAAAGTGCCTTTTTTTGCCAACTTTTTCAAGGTGAATGTGATATAAAAAAAATTGACAATAAACATGAATTGAGAAGGAACTTTTTTCCAGGGAAGTTAAAATTCTGCTTTCATACAATCTACAATTTTGTACCATATATTTTCATGGAAGGCATGAGAATAAGGGAAAGAGAGAAGCTCCCATCCACCCACCACCCACCCACACCTATTACTTAAAAGTCTAATCAAGCTGTAAGCAGCAAAGATCCTGATCTGCCTTAGTATACTATGCCTACAAATCATGTTTATTTTTCTATTTACTCCTAATAGACTGCACAGTGCATTATGTGATGGGTCTGTGATTCATCTTATAAGTGAGTATATATAGTAATTGTAAATAAGCTTTTTGTAATTGTGAGTAGATAAAAGTTTTTTATTATAAAAAATACAGTTTTTTATCTTCCAAAATTCAATGATTGTAGAGAAAAGTTCCACAAAAGGTTCTCAAGGCCTACTAGATTTTGAATATTGTAAATAATTGTTAAAAGCTGTACAAAAAAAACCTTTGAATTTTCAGTTTTTCTAGTTAAGTTATTCCAATTATCAACCCCTCCACTAAAAAAAGAATGTTCTATCACTTTTTCACTTATTTTCTTAAACCTAGAATTTACATTTATTGGAGATGTTGTTAGAAAACAAATTACACATAATTTAAGATCTGTGAGCTGAAAACAAAACTTGTAATGCATCTTTTGACAATTTAAAGTTTTTCTTACATGTACATGTAATTACAATCAAAGGTGAATAAATCATTCCTTGAATATGAATTCAGATTGGAAAACTGATATTGGGTAAATATAGATACTGGATTTCATCAGCTGTCTGAATACAACATTTTCATACTTTAGGTCCACAGTTGTGTGAACCCTCTTTCCCCGGTTGTGTGAAGGTCCCCAGTTGTGTGAGAAGAACATGACATAAACCAACCGATTCTTCCTTGCAAGTTTTTATAAAGCATGACTGTGGAGGACATGCATCTGGTCAGAAGGACCATTCCTCCAAGATTGGTTACTTTAGAATTGAATGGGAAGCATGTTTCATACATTACTTCACAACATCCTGGTTATAGGCCACATTAATCAAGTCGTTGAGTACAAATTGCTAGAAATGAAAGACTTCCATTCTAAAGTAAATTTGAATATCTGTATTTTTCAAAACCTTCCTCTTTCAGGTAGTTTCATTTTCATTAAGAACTTGCTTCTATGTGTGACAAATTGGCAGCTTGCAAAACACACCAACCTCTTTCACTACGGTTCGTTGCTAGGGAATGACCTCCGCGGTGTGATTTACCCAGTGTGGATAGATAGAAAGAAGAATGCAGATCACTGAACAAGTATATTGAAGAAATAACAAAACGAGCCCCCTTTCAATGAACAAATATAAAATTTAATCAGTTTATTAACAGAATTTAAAATGAAAAGAAATCAATGACTTGGTTAGAAAAGAAGGAAAATGGTACTAACATGTACTCAAATAAAAAGACAATACAAATTTCTTTAAATGTAAAATTACTTTCAACGTTAAATTACTATCTTCATTGCCAATGAGATGTGATCTTTGAGTGCAACGATGAGAGACTTCATCACCTATTTTATGTGGACATCAAGCCTTCCGTTCGTCCCTGCTCCGTCAATCTTTGTTTAGCTTTTTCATCTTGGACTCTTGTCCGTCGAACTCTGACTTAACAATCGTCTCTGGACTTAGATTTCTGCATAGAACTTGTTCTGGTCCAGTGATTGTTCAGGGATTTCTCATGTGAATCCAGGAAAGCTGTTTCCTTTAGCCGTTTTCTTTATTTGTTTCCACGAACGAACCTAACGTATAGTCCATCTCCTGAGTCAACTTTGTGGCCTTTTACTCTATAATGGAAACATACTTTTTACGAATTCAGAATGTAGAGTTTGCCTACTCGATGAGACAAAACTCTCGCTTTACTGCCAAATCACGAGATAACGTCTTACACGATCTCCCGGAATCGTTTAACTTTCCTCTTGAAAGATTAAAGACTAAAGAATTTTCCTAAAGTAAAACCTTTAATTTCTTACAGAGTAACGCCCATAAATCCATATTAACCAATCGGAATAGACTGTTTCCTAAACCTGTTCGTAGAATTTTTGGATTGACAAGACAACTAAACAACTAATCATGCCGTAATTAATCATTACTTTGAACAATCATCTATAGCCAGCTGCCGCCCTTTAAACAGTTGATTTTGGGGAAAGGTCTTATGTCATTCTCTTGTACCATAGCATCTGACTCGGTCATGTTACGTCATCTAGAACGAATTCCCTTTTGACGTTCAGAGATGAAATGAAAATAATCATCTATCTCTAGCCCTTTCTACTTTAATTAAGTTGACTTTGATACAATTCCTTTAACCAAAGCTTCTAAGAGTTTTCAAAATTCGAAACATCACACTATGTATGGTTTTAATATGCTATTATTATCCATTATTACATTTCCATTATGAATTCCACTCCAGTATGATGTAAATGTGGTATTATTATCAATTGTTAGACATCCAGTATGAATTCCATTCCTCTGATGTAAATGTACTATTATTATCCTATTAAATCTCTTTTAGGAATTACCCTCTGTATGGTGTAAATGTGCTATTGTTAACTATTACATTTCCATTATAAATTCCACTCTCAGTGGTCTAGTGGTCTAGTGGTTAGAGTGTCTGCCTTGGATGTGGGAGGTCACTGGTTAAAACCCCTGCCAAATCAAACCAATGACTCGCAAAAATGGTACTAACAGATGCTTCACTTGGTGCTCAGCATTAAGAGGTTAGTGTTAGGACTGGTCAGGCTGGTGTAGGATAATATGACTGGGTGGGGCATGATACTAATATCTGTGGCATGATGCCCCACTGCCAGATATCATGATAAACTGCCACACTGCAGATATGTTGGCAGTATGAGTGAAAAATTGTTAAAACTATGTTCAAAATCAAAATCACACCCATACACAGATACACACATGTACAATGTGTGATGTAAATGTACTGTTGTCATCCATTATTATATTTCCTTTATGAATTCACTCTTTTGTATGGGTATATGTGCTATTATTATCCTTTATTACATTTTCGTTATGAATTCCAGTCCTGTATGATATAAATGTACTTTTTTATCCAACATCATATACATGTAGAATGGGTTAGTGGGTTTACATTTGGAATATCTATTTTGTACTAACATTAATCCTCTCATCTTGGATACACTTATATGCAATGCACATGTTGATTAGCAAACAAACACAACATTGAGAATGTCACAAAACAGTTCATTTATAGTTTAGTGTACTTCAAAATGCCCATAAAAATACTCATTGGCACCAAATAGTGGGGATTAAAAAACTCTATGTCACCAAATAGTGTGGATAAATATAATACTCTATAGCACCAATAGGGTGGATAAAAATACTACATGTATATGGTACCAATAGGGTGGAGAAATATATTACTCTTTGGCACCAAATAGTGTGGATAAAAATACTCTATGGCACCAATTAGTGTGGATAAAAATACTCTAAGGCACCAAATAGTGTGGATAAAAATACTGTCACCAAATAGTGTGGATAAAAATATTTGTGGATAAAAATACTCTGTAACCAAATAGTGTGGATAAAAATATTATATGGCACCAAATAGTGTGGATAAAAATACTGTCACCAAATAGTGTGGATAAAAATATTCTGTGGCACCAAATAGTGTGGATAAAAATACTGTCAACAAATAGTGTTGATAAAAATACTCTGTTACCAAATAGTGTGGATAAAAATACTATGGCACCAAAAAGTGTGGTTAGATAAAAATACTCTATGGTACCAGTAGAGTGGATAAAAGTACTCTATGGCACCAAACAGTGTGCATAAAAATAATACTCTATGGCACTAAATAGTGTAGATAAAAATACTCTGTCACCAAATAGTGTGGTTAAAAATAATCTATACTCTGTCACCAATAGGGTGGATAAAAATACTCTGTACCACCAAATAATGTGGATTAAAAAAATACTATATGGCACCAAATAGTGTGGATAAAAATACTCTCTAGCACCAATAGGTGGATAAACCTACTCAGTGGCACCAATAGGGTGGATACAATGACCCAATGTTATAGGATAGATAAAAAAAAAACTTTTACAGCACCAATAGGTGGATAAAAATACCTTATGACCAGTATGGTGGATAAAAAGACCTCTTGATCCCAATAAGGTACATAAAAAGATTTTGTTGTACCAATAGGGTGGATAAAAAGACACCCATGGTATCAATAGGGTGGATAAAAAGATACCCATGGTATCAATAGGGTGGATAAAAAGACACCCATGGTGTCAAGGGTAGATGAAAAGATGCCCATGGTACCAATAGGGTTGATAAAAAGACACATGGTATTAATAGGGTGCATAAAAGACACCCATGGTATTAAAAGACACCCATGGTACCAATATGGTGGATAAAAAGACACCAATGGTATCAATAGGGTGGATAAAAAGACACCCATGGTGCCAATAAGGTGGATAAAAAGACACCCATGGTACCAATATGGTGGATAAAAAGACACCAATGGTATCAATAGGGTGGATAAAAAGACACATGGTATCAATAGGGTGGATAAAAGACACCCATGGTATCAAAAGACACCCATGGTACCAATAGGGTGGATAAAAAGATACTAATGGTATCAATAGGGTGGATAAAAAGACACCCATGGTGCCAATAAGGTGGATAAAAAGACACCCATGGTAATAAAAGGGTGGATATAAGATCGAATGGTCCCAATAGGGGTGATGAAAAGTGTTTACTTGTCACCAGAGGAGTGCAAGATTATCATTTTCATTGGCTGACAAAGTTGTCTTGCTAAGTTTGAGTAGCTTAAGCATCCAGTGAGAATGATTGGTCGATGATCAGCAATATAAAATGCAAAGTAGGGAATTTTAGCAAATACAGTTCTATATTGTTTTTTTCCAAAGTAGGATACAAGGATGAAAAAATGGGACTTGAATGACCCAGATAAATTATAATTCAGAAATAATTCTTTAGGAATAAAGAATTGAAATCCTGGTATGGAAGGCATGAAGCAGGTGGAGCTGGTAATTATATTTAAATTTTCATGAATAAGCGTTAACAGGTAAGGATATATATGTAACTGCTTTTTGCAAATGATCCCCATCATCCCCACTTTCTGACCTGGTACGGACCAGTCGATCCTACTTTTTCCATTCCTGGAATAAACATTAGCATTCATTTCCAACTCCCTAAAAAGCACATTAAAATTTGAAAAACATGAACCTGTAACCTATTAACCTGTGATAAAACATATAGTTGGATCCACTGTTCCTAGCAACCAACTTTATAAACATGTAATGACAGATCATGAGGAAAGCACTTTTCAGTATCTTGCATATCATGCCATCTCTCTCTCTCTCTCACACACACACACACACACACACACACACACACACACACACACACACACACACACACACACACACACACACACACAAAACTGGTTATAAAAAATAAAAAAGGGAATGATTTCATCTGTGCCAGATATGAAGGTGATAAATACCATATGATCCAGTTCCACAATAGCATACATGTTGAAAGGAGATACACATGTACATGAGGAGCTGTGGAACTGGCTAGGGAGATGCAGCAGACTTCTCAGTCCTACATTGGGATGGTTAATCTTGCAGGGAATCTCTCATGGAATAGCTTTTTCTAATGCAGCCCTACATTGAAATGGTTAATCTTATGGGGGAATCATGGAGTGATGCAGTCCTGCATTGGGATGGTTAATCTTACAGGGAATCTCATGGAATAGCTTACTCTTCTAATGCATTCATTCATTGGAGTGGTTATGGTTATTCTTGTAGGGACATGCACATGGAATAACTTTCTCTAATGCTTTAATGCAATCCTACATTGGGATGGTTAATCTTGCATGGAATAACTTGCTCGACTGCATGCAGTCCTACACTGGGCACATGGAATAACTTGCTGTAATGCATATCATTGCAATGTCCTTTGTTTTAAGTCTATGATGTTCATTGAGACAAAGCAATATTGAAAATTGAATACAAGAATTTTACAGAGGTAGTCGTAGGTCAACAATTAAGAAATAAACATACTTTATCCTTTTGTGTTCTAATTGATGTAAATTTTGTTTATTCCCACACAATATCAGTAATACCCAGCTGCCATATTTGTATAAAATGTTGTAAATGGGGTTCACTTGTGACCAGGAAAGAACCATACTAAGTGGGTAGGGATACCCACTAGGTCAAGGCCACTCAGATTTGACCTTTGTATTTCATTTCAGCTCTTCTGTATACATTTTCAAAAAGATAACATTGCTTTCATTTTCTTTTTGATTTGAAATGTCAAAACCTTTGAAATTAAGCTTATTATCAATCTAATAAGAATGACATTTAAAGACAGCCAATACTATATATATATATACTAAGTATAGATAAATATGGACAATGTAGTAATCCCTCATCTTATTATTGGCAGGTTTACTGGTTTTGGCTTCATATCTAGGAGTGTCACCTCCAATGATGAAATCGAATAAAGCTACTACAAAGTAGGAATTTATGGATGGAAAAAAGATGTAATCTGAGCTAATGTATAGAACAAATAATTCGAGCCCCCGTTACAAATACAGACAAAATTTAATAAAATTTCAAACAATAAAAATTTTCTCAAGTAAATAATATGAAAGTTATAGTTTGAAATATATACTTCTTTCTTTACATATTAACTAATTAAGGAATTTCAAAAATACAATGACATAACAAGATTAGCTGATTCTGTTTAAAATCATCATTTATGAGTCTGAGTATATTGAATAACTCTGCCTTGCATCAATGCATAACCTGTTGACTGATTCCGTCCCACAGGTCCTCCTAGGCTGTACTTCGATTCCATTGGTTCAGTATGTCTTCCGTTCCACATTTTTTCGTTCCAACAATTCTAGATGTCTTACCATTTTTTCTAAACGTCTTTCTCCTTCCCACACTGTTTGGGTTGTAACATCTTTCCAGTCTATCTCGCCTCTTTTTTCAAGCTTTTGGTGTCTATCAACCTTCAGACAAATGTCTCTACCTTGGATAGAATTTCGATTGATTAGAACTTTACACAATAAAATTTCCAGTCTTTTGATTTTTCTCCCTTTTCCCTCTCGTAGAGAAATGCAGACTGAATTTTAAATTCCCTCCAGTACATTTAAACTTAAGGTTTTTGTTTTAAACCATGCTTCCCTTCACAGCATGATCAATAAAATTTACAATAATTCCCACCTTTCTGGCACTAAAACACTGTTATTTCTGTCAACAAATGGCTATGACCGTGCTTTTTCCTACTATCAATTCCACGACAAACCAAACTTGAACCCCATTTGGTAAGTTTAAACAAACTAAGCCCTTATTTAAAAACTTATAACTTCTGGCCTTGCCTGAACTAATCTGTACTTTATGACATGTACAATGTGGCCATTTCCCCATAAATCTTGCTATTGGTACATGTATATGACTAGGTGTGTTCAACCATAATTCTAACAAACCTAAAAATTTGGTCTTTTTCAGACTATGATAATATGATCACCTTACATATCAAAATAGTGATCAAAAGTATAAACTGTATAAATGGATCTTGATGCTTTCACATTAATTTACATAATAATAAAAGACTATGTTCTGAATCCTTCACATTAATTTATGTGATAATAAAAAAACTGTACTAAATCCTTCACATTAATGTTTGGGATAATAAAAGACTATGTACTGAATCCTTCACATTAATGTTTGGGATAATAAAAGACTATTTACAGAATCCTTCACATTAATGTATGTAATAATAAAAGACTATATATTGAATCCTTCACATTAATGTTTGGGATAATAAAAGACTATTTACAGAATCCTTCACATGTATGTGATAATAAAAGACTATATACTGAATCCTTCACATTAATGTATGTGGTAATTAAAGACTTTGTACTGAATGTATAAAAAAATCAGATGTTATAATTATGGTTGGGGTAGGGTGCTCCCAATGTTTTAATTAAACTAATATAGAAGTCCCACCCAGGCTCAGTTTTGTTGGAAGTTAAATTAGTGAAAGATATATGTAAAGCTCCAACCCACATTCTCAACAATGCCAACAGTTAGAAGGTTAAATATACAAAAAGGTTGAAAGTTGCTGAATAACAATTTAATAATTCAATAATCAGATGCCTCAAGTTCCCAATTACACTCTTTCCACTTGACCCATTAATAGCCTATTGCATCACTTGATTAACAGTTCGAGTTAGATTTCCACCTGTAATTGTATTCTACTAATCTAGGGTATTCTTCTCTCCTATTTCTCCCGATTCCTTCTCCTCTTCATCCCTGACTTTCTCCAAATTACTTCTCCTCCTTAACTTCTCTATATACCTTTTCCTCCTCCTTCACTTTCTCCTTCAGATTCCTTTTTCTCCTACACATTCTCTCCACTGTCTAGACTTCTCTTTCAACTTAGACTGTTCGGCTAGTCTCGGTTCAGTGTAGTAGGGACATTTGATACAATTCAACTGTTTTCCAATTTTCTGATATTGTACATAGCCATGTTGCATAGAATCCACTTTTCAATAAATGTTCTGCTTCTGCAGTCAAAAAAAACCCAACAGTACAAGTAGAATCTTTACAGCAAGCTCACCCCATGGCCCTAGGGACATTAATCATTGGGTTTAATTGGGTCTAGCTGTCCATGTTCTACCAAGTAAGAACAGACATTTGTGCTTTATGCAAATTAATTAATAGTCTCCAGTGAAGTCCACTAAAACTAAGATATATACCGAGTTTTTGAATTTGAAAGTGGTGGGAATTTGGAGACGGTAGAAAGTAACCATTAAAGAAATATGTAGCCTAGACATATTTTTTGTTTGCTTTACTAGCTAATTCCCCAAAGTAGCTGCCACCCACCCACACATGACAACTACTACAGTTTCACACAGCTACAATATCAGTCTACACCTCTTGGAGACTCATGACTCAATTGAACCTGAAGTTCTTTTCCCTAAAAAGCTTCCTGTGAAAACACAAGGATGGTTCATTTTATTCCTAAGCCCATTCATCTCACACTACACACAGCCTGTCATCAGATAACGGCTATTAATTTCTTTAGTCACGCATTCGTTCACACCAAGATACTTGTACATTCTTGTATGGTAAAACAAACGTCATACACATTATGTTATCAATTATTTAATATACATACATCAATAAATTCCATCACATAAGTACATACTCTTAATCCCGTTATACTAAATAATATCATAATAATCAGATACATTTCTTTACTTAACACTCGTACAAATTAAACAAATATTCAAACATCCAAGCTCTGATATATGCATACATTCATAGTAGCTAATCTTACATACTTAACCATTTTTAAACACTCACAGTTCAAGCATGCATAAATTCTAACATAACACATAATAAATGTGCTGGTTTACTATGAAGTAACCTAATAGCGAATGAAAAAATTCTGAACATAAGCTAACAATCTAAATATTTCTCTGCATAATACTCAAGCCCATTTCTCAAATACGCATGTAAATGATAACACCACAAGGGCAATTCTACACACTAAATGATCCCAGTAATTAAGTATATACACAACAAATAATTACAATTATGATGCCATAATATTCTTAAAAAATTGAGCAAATAACTTTCTGACCTTTTTGAAGTATTATCTTTCCTTAGAACCGGCTTCTAACTTTTACCACCAAATTACGAGTGGCTTTCTAAGAGTAACCCTCTTTGTTCGGTAATCTTCAAAGGAGAAGCTAACTTTTTGCTTACAAGTTTTGAAAGTTATAATTTGGATCTAAATTGTAATCACAACCTCTATCTCGGTTCCAATTGGATTTTGCTGTTTACCAATCCAATCAAACTTAGCAGACAATGTCCCTCTCACTGCCAGTCAATGTGTGGGGACAGTTGAAAACATGCCTCATTCACCCTGCTGTGGGGCTATCTTTTTATCTCTGAACAAACCTTTAACATGTAGGTATGGTATGGCAAGCCTTTGTCCAGTTCCCAGGATCTATCACCTGTGCCAATATAAGATTTCAGTCCTGGCTGGTGGGTCACAGTAACCTTATGTAAGAGATTAACATTTTCTTGCTGCAGAGTTGGATTTGATAGCAGGCCCTTAGCAAACATTGTAGGTATGTACTGAATCCTTCACCTTAATGTATGTGATAATAATAGACTGTTTATTAGTGGTGATGATTAGGTGGATGTTTGAATACATAGTAATGTAATCATTAGGTATAGCAATTTTAATATGCAGTTTTAGAGCAGTGAATAAAGCAAGTAGTTTCTTGTGTCATCACAAAGTTTTACTTGCTGCAAGTTTACCTTCTAAACATCTCTCTCTCTCTCTCTCTCTCTCTCTCTCTCTCTCTCTCTCTCTCTCTCTCTCTCTCTCTCGTGAAACAAAATGATGAGCATTCGTTCCATCTATTTATATGGTACACTAGCATACTCATCCCTTATTCACACAGTGCAAGTTTAATATTAATAAGTGAAGCTTTAGAGGCATTTTATCATGAATGGGCAAAGCATATGGATCCATAGACATTGATGAATCCACAAAGTAAGTCCCGTATATCACCAACTCTTTGGCATGATATTGTAAACATAATTATTTTTAACAGGTGGTAACGCACAACTCCTTTCTGAAAAAAAAGAGAAAATTATCAAGCGGTAAGAAACAAAAGACTTTTTAAGAACCAGGTTTGGCTTTCTAGGCTTACACTTTAATAATATTAAAAAAATTATAATATGCAGATTTGTTCAGTGAATTTTATCCTTTTTGCATTAAACCAAGTTTTAGATTTCCACCCACTTCAGATATTTTTAATTTTGTAGAAATGTTAGCCATCCATTTGAACCAGTCTACATCTGTAGTTTCAAGTCTGTCTTTAACATTGTAGGAGATACACTGTGTAACTAAAAGGAGGATCAGACAGGCAGGGGGAAATAATCCTTACTTTTCTAAAAGATGAATGTTGCCTGTGCTAAGCTGGCTTAAATAATTCTGTTAAGTAAAGGTTTTCTGTTAAGTAACAGTTTTAAAGATTCTGATTACGGAAACAAAATAATGAATAGAGAATGTAAATGGACACAAATTCATAAAGTATGATACCCTGCTGGATGCATCTACAATGCACAGTAAAGAAATACTTTTATTTGAAGAATATAGAATATTCTGTTTTCCTTCAATGATTGAGCTTCTTAAACAATGTTAATGAAACTTGGTATGTATGTACCATGACACTAAAAATTAACCAATGAATTTCAGTCATTAAGTCAAGGTTACTGTTAGTAAAATAAGATCTGGCCTTGCATTTCATTTTTGGACAAGGATTGTACACCTATTCTTTTATGTTGTCTGTGTATCACCATCTATGTCTGTACAAGGCTTGTACACGTATTCTCTTATGTTGTCTGGGTATTATGTGTCATTTCTGGACAAGGAATGTACACCTATTCTCTTATGTTGTCTGGGTATCATGTGTCATTTCTGGACAAGGATTGTACACCTATCTTCTTGTGTTGTCTGGGCATTATGTGCCATTTCTGGACAAGGTTTTGTACACCTATTCTCTTATGTTGTCTGGGTATCATGTGTCATTTCTGGACAAGGATTGTACACCTATCTTGTGTTGTCTGGGCATTATGTGCCATTTCTGGACAAGGATTGTACACCTATCTTGTGTTGTCTGGGCATTATGTGCCATTTCTGGACAAGGTTTTGTACACCTATTTTATGTTGTCTGGGTATCATGTGCCATTTCAGGACAAGGATTGTACACCTATTCCCTTGTGTTGTCTGGGTATCATGTGCCATTTCTGGACAAGGGTCATACATCTGTTCTCTTGTGTTGTCTGGGTATCATATGTCATTTCAGGACAAGGATTGTACACCTATTCTCTTGTGTTGTTTGGGTATCATGTGCCATTTCTGGACAAGGATTGTACACCTATTTTCTTGTGTTGTCATTGAAAATGTAAGATTATTTGTGATCATCGTGTACATCATTGGGAAAAGAAAGCTATCATATTTTGGGAAAATACTTTCAGTCAGTTAAGGACATTTCCTCATGATTTTTCTATGAATTTTTTTTTGTTGTTTTTTTTTTGTTTTTGCCCTATATATTGATAACCTATTTA
This sequence comes from Potamilus streckersoni, assembly GCA_016746295.1. Taxonomy (NCBI): domain Eukaryota; kingdom Metazoa; phylum Mollusca; class Bivalvia; order Unionida; family Unionidae; genus Potamilus; species Potamilus streckersoni. The sequence continues at coordinate 482,903 of JAEAOA010000617.1, read as the reverse complement.
GCCAGAGACATTTATATACACATTTACCATGTAGAAGCAACTCCTTTTCTTCTTCTTTTCCATGAATACCTTTATGTCAGTGCAATTGTGTATAGATTATGGAAAAATGTAGCAATATTTGGGATTTAAAATCTGTGAAAAGATATAATGTATCCAGTATTATTTAAAGTCAACATTGTTCCTTTGGCTACACTGTCATATTGTAACATCAAAGCAAGAACAAACATACTGCATCCAAATTTAGGGTTGGTATCATATTCTTGGCCTTCATTTACAACTGATTTATGAATTAAGCCTGGGAAAATATTGAGGCACCTTTTTAAGTCTGTGATTGTTACATTTTCTGTTTTAAATTATCTGGCCTCACATAGAGGTCGCATTGACCTTGTGTTAGCTTACATTTGCTTTTTCTTAGATTCTAATCAAGGTTGTTATCCAGATTTTCTTAAAGGAAAAGTCAGCTTAATCAATGCAGTAGAGCATAGTACTTGTCACTGGCATGATGGATGCATCTGCAGACCTGTCATTGATACCAATTCATATGGTAGGTTACCTAATTTGGGAGCATTTTTACCATAGACTAATTCTGTAAATTTGTTATACAACTGCAAAAACATCATCTTAATTTTTTTTACCATGTCGATGACTGTGATATGTTTGCAGTTATCCATTAAGCAGTAGAAATTTTGCTGTTAACTGACGGCTGGTTTCTCAAGCCCCTTTTGCAAGACTAAATTTGTAGTGCTTGGGGCAGCATTTCAGGGCATGTGATTTTATTTCAATGCTGGTTTGATAACCATCATGTCATTCAAATATTTTCTTGGGATATGCCCCCCCTCCCCAATCTTCCATTAGTAGAATGCTCTGCAAAATACCAATACATATGTTCCTTTGGCATGCACAGATTTGCTGCATTGTTATCTGCCATCCATTTTCTGTCTCCAATATGTTGGTAAGCATGTAACCCATTGACCAAACAGGAATTCTCTGGACAAAATAATATCTTTGCCATCTTGAGGAGGATTTACAAGGCAATGTTGGCATCATTATAGGAATTTGTTTGTTCCTAGACTTTCTAGTGGAGCTGACTTGACAAGTATCTGGAATAATTGTGGAGATGAGCTGAGGTTTTCTGAAATGATCCATCATGTTCCTGTCATTATCTTGCTGATTTTCTGGTATACATGTAAAGTCATTTAAATGAGCTCTGCCTTTTGTTAATGTAGTAACTATAAGTGTGTGTATGCGTGCGTGTGTGTGTGTGTGTGTGAGGTCCTTTAGTAATTTATGTTAATATTTGGTCCCACCCCATTGGAAATGTGTGCAAGAAGTAGTAACTTTTTTATCATGAGTCTATGCTCTTAAAAGGAGTAACAGAAAGGAGTGAAAAGCAAAAAAAAATTGTAAAATTCAACAAATAATTTATTTTCTTGGAATACAAAGTGAAAATGAAAAAAAAAAGAAACAGTTTTGTGAATTAAATCCCAACATAATCCTAGAATTAGAGGAACAAGTCTTAATAAAATTTCAGAATGAATATTAGTAGAAATTCAAAATAAATCCAGTGTATACAATATTGATGTGTAAGCAGTGGTCTGTATCAGTGTGGTAACAACAGTCTTTTGTTGAAATATGGGAACATAATTCCAAGTTTTATTTCAGCATAAATCTCAGTAAGTGTCTCTGTCCAAAAATAATATTTGTTTAAGAGCACTCTGTATTTCCAGAGAAAAAAATCACTTGATTTGAATAAATTGAAGAAATAAATTCCAGCTGAAAGGTACTACTGGACACTGCAATAATACAGTTGAATCTGCTAGATCTTAAAGCATGAATAAATGATTTTTCTAGTGTCATGATCATATAGTCTTTTTTTGATGTCAGGTCACAATTAACATTTTCTAATAAAAGCTATTACTAAATGGAAAATTTCTATCTGGAAGGTTCAAATTGTTTACAAGATAAAATGTTATTTATAACATTAGAGTCTCACTAAAATTGTAATATAGAACCTGGACTATGATATGTATGTCATGTGAAACCCAGTAACCTAGACCCAGACTCAAATAAACATGATAACTTCTAAAAATAATCCTAATAAAAAACATGTATGCATAGAGAATATTTTAGCCATATATTAGTTTTTTGAGAAGTATGTTCTGTGTTGTCTACATTCTGTTATGACAGTGTCACGTGATGGTTTTATTCAGTTATATGTGGTCTATATTCTATTGTGAAGCAATTCAGATTTTATGATGTGTCTTTAGTAATGTATGAGAGTTTCAGTAAATATCCTTAGGATTGATCTGATATTATTTATAAATGCAACTTGTATGTACATGACAAAAAGAAATGATAATAAGAAAATTCTAATTTAGCCAGGCGTAGGATTTACAATGACCATGAAACTGTAGAATAGCTTATAAACTTAAAACATGTCTCTTCAATTTAAAATTTATTTAATTAAAAAGTCTTGTCACAAACACGTTTGAAAGGCACATAAATGTAGTTTAAAGACATTTTTTTAGTATTGCCAGTAAATCAACTTGATGTAATGTGTAATATGATCAGTTCTCATTAGCTTCTTTTTCCCAAGGTGTAGCCACATTGGATGTGAAACTTTCTATTCTTAAAAATTGGAATTAGCAGAAAAATTATGCTCAACAGCCATATAAAGCAGAAACATGGAAATTATGTCATCAAAAAGGGTAGTTCTGTATCACTGACAGCTTTATTCATTTACATCTTTACCAAGTTTGAAGACATTTATGTGTAGTAAACTGAAGTAATCTACTTGCATGTACAGCTATAATATGCAAGATGGAGTTCAGATTTGCAGCTATTCTCAACATTCCTTTGCTGAATAAAGTTGTGTTGTGTATTTTTAATAGTTTCATTCACACCTCAAAGGTTAATGTATTGAAGGACTTTGTTGAAGCAAGCCCCTAAATGATGCTGGATAAGTATGGTAAATTTAATTTCTGGCAACCAGTCTTACAGACAGATTTTCTGCCTGCTGACAGCTTCAAATTGGCTAGCTATTATGGAAGGTTTGAGGGACACAAGAGTTAGACCAAGTGTGGTCATGGTATTCAGTTAAGATTGATTGCTGTGTAGACTGGGTGTGAACTGTATCTACTAACTTGAAAAAAAGAAGTCAAAATGCAAACAACAAAGATTCAGATCTGCCATAGCATAGTGCTCCTGCAGATCAGTGTATATATTGTATGTTCTACTGATTACTCCTAACATACTGCACAGAGACATCTGCTGGTGCACTACGCAAAGGCAGATCTGTGTCAGTGCAGTTTGCAGTTGGACTCTACCTCAAAGTAAGTATATATAGTTTATTTGTAACACATGGGTCTCCTGATTTCTTGTGCTTTGTAGCCTGTATAGATGGCCCCAGATTAATCTTTTTAGGAAAGGATACCAACAGTTATAGAGACAATATTGCACACAATGTCATGTAGCACTTGCTCACCTTGAGTGATTATTATGGATGTAAAATTCTTTATTATACAAAGACTGATAATGGTTTTTGGAAACTAAGGCATAGTGGGTTCAGCTATTTCATACATTCTGTGCAATGTAAGTATACAACAAAAAGTTTTTTTAAAAGTTCTATTTTGAAAGAAATAGAGATGCTGAAGATATTAGATCATTTCAAAGATTTTTGATAATTTTTATTTCCAGAGCTCATTCCAAACAAGCACCTTGCAAGTTTCACCATATGGAAGCATAAATGATTTGAATGACCATTTTAACGAACTCTCATTGGCCATAGATAGAAAGCCCAGTAAACGTCCACCTAGTACTTACCTGTGCCATCTGTGTTTTACAAAAGGACATTACATCAAGGATTGTCCACAGGTAAGATATTTATCTCTATCTTTTTGTTTCACATCCAGTATCCTTTTTCTTGCAGTTTATGCATAGTTCTCTCATGTCGAAAGTTGTAATGACCCCCCTCACCTCAAAAAATATTTGTACATCTTCACAAATATTTTGTCTGTGATAAAAAGATCATTTTCATATAAAAATTTACTGATTAGTTCACAAAAGACATTGTGCCTTGAAAAAGCTTGTCATGGGTGTGTAACCAAACATTTGTGGAAGATAACTTGTGACTCTTTTCTGGGTGGAGTAGAAAGCAAAAAAAAATAAATACAAGATTATCCAAATCAAGATAAAATGTTGTGTTAGTCTTTCTGGCAATCATTGAAAGAGATCTTGCTTTGCTGTTCTGTTCATCCCAAGAAACTACTGTGACAGACTCGTTTTCCACAGGAATCTAAAGAACCTTTATGTTTGCATCATTGTCAAATGTTTACAATGTACATATTCATGCATCAGTAAAAATTTGGGTCATCCTTTAAAATTTTTTATTTATGGTCCCCCAGTCAAGAACCACATACACCATGTGTGCTTTAGGAGGTAATATGATCTCTCCTATATTGCTGAAATGATTGTGGGCTGTGGTGGTCAGAGTTAGGTTGGTCTTGTTTTTGAACTGCTGCATAAATATGGACAGCTTTCATAAGAAGCAGCACACCTTAAGTGTACAGCTGTAAAACTAAGAATCTGTTTCAACTCCACTCACACTGTGCACCAGGGTGTCCTGTTTCTTCATTCTGTCATTTTTTACTGCTCAAGAAATTTACAAAATAAAAATGAACTGAATTAACAGTTCAAGTTTTGTTTTGGGAGTTAAATGTCATTTTTCAGTACATGATGGACAGAATACTTTGGTGAAGGAAGAACCTCGGAAGAACCACCAACCCCTGGGAATTTTTCTCACAAACTTTGGTTGAGTTAAGACTCAAACTTCACATACAGAGATGATGTTTGAGTGATTTGTAATTGAGAGCACCCTGGACCATTCCACAATGTGGAGGTTCTTTGTATGAAGAATGATATATTGTTAAAAATTGAGGTGGAGTGATTTTTGTCTTAAAATTGAGATATATTGTGGTCAGTATCCAACAAAATTTTGTTACCCCAGAGCAACTAAAATCTGTAGTAAGAATACATATACTGAAATAGCCATTTTTATCGCCCAAGTATTAATGCAGGTGGATAATGCTGTGGCTATATATGTCTGGCCTTATGTTCGTAAACATTTTCTTTTCTAGAGCATAAATTTTAACTGTTCAAGGTATTTTAACCAAACACAGCATAAATAAAGTTGCTTAGTCTTTTCATACTTATAATTTTACATATTTTGTGTTGCCAGGGAAATAGTATGTAGAACAATTAGTATGTAATAAGGCCTGGTATTAAAATCATAATTTCTTATGTTGTGATAGGAATGGTTAAATTGAAGTATGTAAGAGTAGAGCTACTGAGCTTGACCTCTGGAAGACCTTTGTAATAATAAATTGTCAACTTGCTTTGTTGATCCTTTCCATTTTATTATAATACAAAATGTGTTCTACCAGATGTACTTCTTTTAAAAGAAGTGAAAAGGAACATGTGTATGGACAGATATGAGAAGAAAGTTGCAGTGAAAAGATATGTAATGACCAACATTTACAATAGATAATGTTGATACCTGCATGGAGATATTAGTCGTGTGTGCTGAAATTGCTTGTCCTTTCAAAATAGATACAGCATACTGCCCAAGAATGATAAATTTCACCTTCTTCCTGGTGTTCATGCACTTAAAAAATTACTTGTTCCAATTTCTAAGTGGTATATGCCTTACTCATTAGGAATTTATAAGTCAGTTACTGTTACAGTTATTTGGTTTACATTCTGTGATTGATCTTTGTCCTTGATTGAGGTAGGTATTTGGCCTACTTGAGACTTTTTGATTTTTTTAAAAAAACATGCTTTTTTAAATTAGAATTCAAGACTTGGGCTTTTTCCAGGGAAATTTGTCTCACAGCAGATAAAATAGTAAATATAGGTTTCGTAAACAAATTCTTCATTCCTCATTTTACATCAAATCAATGATACGAGTTTTTAGTTGTGTTCAGATATATTATTTTGAGAAGAATCAGTTGTTGAAAATTATTTATTGGAATTACAAAGTGCCTTTTGACTTCTTGGACTAAAAACTACTTTGAGATTATTGTGAATTCATTGAAAGAGATGTTTAGTAGATCAGCAAATTCAAGACTATTAGTACATCAGCACAATTGGAACATTCTTTACTTTGACCTGTGATTCAACATTGTGCATTATTTGCGATTTAATTCACAATACTGTAAGAAGCTTGAATTATATAGTATTTAGAGAAGTAACTTATTTATTTAATTTCACAACACTGTTGGCTTCACTTCATTCTGTTGTTATGTCTAGCTATATTATGTGTTTAAATTTTGTCAGTATTTGTAAATTTTAAGGGTCATATGTAAACAACGTATTGCATAGCTAAATTTTGTCCATCAGTGTGGACTGATATTAATATAATATTTGTAAACATGTTTAGTTGGAATGGAGTTCAGGACAATGGTTTTCCCAATGGAAAGTCGGTGGTCTGCATTATTTCTGACTAGTTGGCTGCTAAACTTTAGGCAAACAGACTTGACCTTATTTACAAAGTTGATGGAAATTTCCATCAAGTTGATGGAGTATTTTCAGAAAATGGTTATTGCAAAATACATTAAGTGGATATTTATAAAAGGTTGTTTGCATGAGAATTATTTCTTACTATCTGGTTGAATCATTAATTTAGTTTTGTTCAGGTATAATTTGGAGAGGATTTACTTATTAAAATTATTCATTGGAATTACAAAATGTTCATTTATACTTTTGAACCAGTCGCTGTTTTGTTATTACATATATTGTGAATTCAGTTAAAGACATTCTGGACTTTTATCTTTGTGGTATATCAAGACCGTTTGCATACCAGCAGATCCCATGCTGTTGGTATATCAATACATTTAAGATTGGAATTCATTCAGAACACCATTAGAATTCATTCAGAACACTATACTTTTGAACTTGTAATGGAACATTTAGGACTATTGGGACTTAATTCACAATACTGTGAAGTTCTTTTTTAAATTTTCAAATTGTATGCCATGGAAATAATTTATTTGTAGAAATAAACTTGTAATTGTTCCCCCTTTTCTGTTGTTTAGTTGAAGGCTACAAACACTGTTACTTGAAGACCAATGTGTTGTGACAGTTGCTTATAATTTATATATATAGTGAGTACATGTATGTATTGGTAAAATAGAAGTGAAAACAATATTAATCCATCCATAATTGGAATTTGATTTATATACAAAACTTTTATATGCACTTAGCCTTCATCAGTTGAGTATAAGGAAACAGTCATTTCTGTTTTTAAGTTTCCTGCAAAATAGAGTCACAGTTTCACGATTAACTGCTGTGTAGTAACAGGGCTCGAATTTAACACAAATTTCTTTGTAGCCAGAAGGACTAGTATGCTGAGAAATTTACCAGTCCTGCCAAATCTTTACTAATCCTGTCCATAAAACATTTTCACACACTTGTATTGAGATTAATAACAATATTATTCATAAATAGCATTATCATATGAAATGCAGAATTACAGAATTATATATATCAAATCCTGCTTCAAATAATCAATAGGTCAAATCACATTTCTTATTTTTCAAGATAATTTGGATCCAATTCCAGAAAGGAATCCTGGTGTCCTTTATCATCCTCCACCTGCACTCTGGGTCCAAATGGGGTTTGTTCAGGTCTCATTACCTCATTACCGGTCTCCCTGAAAAAATCCCACAAATGTATTGCTGGTGATGGATCATTTGTTAGAATATCATTTGTATGGAACATTTTATAGGTAGGAGAGAACCCAAGGTCGCAAACATGATCTCCAGTCACTTTTCACCATTTTCATCTCTGAGAAACTCCTCTCAGCATCAGCAGAGTGGGCTGGGATTGTTAGGATAAAGTCGATCAATGCCAGAATATTCTTACAGTCAGCAGCACATGATTTCACAACTGTGGGCCAAGTCAAAGCATAGATGTCTTTGTAATTGAAAGATAGCAGAATACATTAAGAAAATATTAATCTGAATAAATTTTCATCAAGAAAAATGTAATGTCAATACTTAAATAATGGTTATAATCAATTTTTTAAAAGCTTTCTTTAAATAGTTACCTTTTGCAATCAAGATACTATGCTAAATAAAGAATTTTTAACAATTCTAGCATCATTGATGGTTCTTGTGTTTATTTTTAAATATTTGAATGTACACCTACTTCATGTAGACTACACTTTTTAATATGACCCATTCCAATTCCACTACATCTGCAACCACACCTGCGCCAACAAGCACTGGCTGTAAATGCTCCACCAAAACAAATTGCTGCCTTTCACTTCCAGTGATGTAGTTAGTAAATGTGACGAACTGTTTAATAATCCTGTAAGTCTCTCCAACATCAATTTCTTTCATCTTATCCAGCTTACACATCAATAAAAAATCCATGAAGGGTCTTCGGTTCTTTACCATAGCTATTTTCACTGGTTGTCACCTGAGCGCAACTTTGTCCGGCAGGCGAAATTCACATGTTTCTGAAACTGTAATTTCAGTTTGGTGCAACATAGAAAAGTCGATTATGGTTTGATGAATAGAAAAATATCTCGGGAGTAAAACAAGCCATTGAATATGGTTATATGCCTTTAAAGACAGAAATAGCAGAAGGAAAACTCAAGTCATGGGTAGAACAAAATATTTGGAAGTTACTGACCTTGTATCTTACATAGTATGATAGACAGAGTCCTATGTCAGAATAAGTCAGGGGGTAATCTGAGATGTTTATGTCACTCTGTATGATTGTTGTCCTTCAGATTATTGGGTGGGGGTCTCAGCATCAAGCTTGCACATATGGTCAAACACATTCCGTTAAAACTTTCCAATATCTTACCAGTGGTCGATTCTTCTGGTGATATTTGCATAGCTGCTTTTTCTGCTCTTTTTTGTGTTGCTCAAGCTTTCATGCACATTTAATGATTCAATTTTAAAGTTTGAACAACCCACAAAAAAAACTGGATATTTTCTGTTTGCTTTTGCGAATTCCGTACACCAGTTATACTGCATAACTTTCTTTTCTTCATCATAATTCAGCCATTCCCTGTCTTTTATCCATGTCTTCTGAAACGTTTGATTACACTTTTCCCTATCATCAGAATTATTCCTCTCATTTATGTTATTTTAATTCAACTTTTGCTTTTTTCTGGTGGCTAAACACGTTCTATAAAACGCCACATTTTGCCTGTCTTATAAGGAGTGAATTATGTCCCATTTGGAAATACGAGATGTTACAGTATAGCTAACACAAATTATTTAAAGGAAGAAAAGGAATGTCACAGTGTCCTTTATCTAAGAAAGTCGGAGTAAGAAACGCTTTTTCAAAACGTGCTTTTGCCCTTCCCCATTAACTCTTTCATCACTAAGTAACTTTGTAGGGATTGAGTCCTCTACACTAAGTAACTTTGGAGTTGTCCAGGACTCCTAATTTGGTAAAAAAAAAAACCTGCAGTCCCACAGGCAAAAGTTGCAGTTTGAACTAAGCCAGAAATCACTTTCTAACACTTGGCTATGAACGGTCACATCCGAACTATCAGTTGTAGCAACTTTATCACAGTTCTGAATTTCATTGAAATCTTCATCATTTTTCCATTTAACTAAAAAACACTTTTCTAAATTGGCAAACAGCATTTTGTCCAAATATCTTGATTTCATGTTTGCAGGCAATATTTATACTGCAACAACTGGAAATGAAATCAATACAGTGATTGCACAGAGTGATTGCACCAATGTGGCAAATTGCAATTATGTTTTACATATTGGCAACTAAATATACCTTCTGGCCATATTTTTGGCTACAACATTTTTTTTTGCTGATAAAAACAGTACATACAGTCCTGAGTTTGGAGTGGAGAAATTTGAAGGCACCATGACAGGAAGCAGCAAACTTTGATATAAAAAATGCACTGGAATCAATTGTTACATAAACAAATCCTTATTTCATATTGACAAACCACCCTAACAATTGTTATGTCATAATCTGCTTATGCTGATATCTGACCTTGATACTTGTATGCTGTAATGTTTGCAATTATGTTTTACATATTGGCAACTAAATATACCTTCTAACTAGCCATACAACTGACTAGCTACAATCCACTGCCTCTGAGGGCAGAAATGTGAAATGACTAAAGTTGATCACATGACAGCAATTTAAATAAAAAAAAACAAAACCCCTAAAAAAAAAAATAGTTTTCCTGCAACTTCAATGAAAACTGATTACCTCTGAGGCACAGATATATGCGAAGAAAATTTTAAAAAAAATTGTGTTAATGTTCTACAATTCATTTGATGTTACCACAAATGAGTGTTTTGTCTGTCGAAGAGGACCTTTAGGGGCACCTTCAATAACATGTGCACCATCATCAAAGCAAGCCGGAAACCTTTGATCAAAGAAGTCTGCAAAAAACTAAAATAAGAATATTGCTTCAGTTTTCATAGTGATTAAAACATTTATTTTGCCACAAAACTTTCCTCATTGCAACAAGAACGTGCATACATAGGACTCCTGTGTGGTAGATTTTCTGCATCCCAAATCAAAATTTGTGTCCAAATACGCGCAATTAAGCATTTCCAAGATCTTTGTGTCACAAATGTCAAAGTTTGCAGGTCACATATAAGACTATCCTCAACAACATGTGATAGGCTCTCCAGTAATTCTGAACAGGTAGTAGCCGAGTCATACTGAATGGAGAATTCTTCAAAATGCTAATGTCATCAATTTTTTAGCTGCCAAGTCATGTATTGAGTTACGAAAATTTTTTTAAAAAAGGGACATCTACACACTCGTGTAGCATTTTCACTGCTGTCTTGTTTGTTTTTGTAAATTTGCATTCAGTTCTGCTGGTGTTGTGGACCTTTAATCAGCAGTTTGTTTTTCTGGCAACACAACATGCCTTGCCAGTTTACTATTCTGAAATTTATCGATTTTTGCACATTTGGTCATAGAGGTTTTTTTAGCCTCTGTACATATATAGCAAGACATAAAGGCATCTTCACTGTCACATTCTTCACTTGACGTCTTTTTTTAAAATGTAGCCAGCTGTTTTCAACCATTGCTGCACAAAATCAGTTTTACCTTACAAGTAATCTTTACCTCATCACTGGTTCAATAACAATACCATTATCATCGATCAGTCATAAAAGTGGTCTGAAAGATAATTTTTTAAAATCTATTTTAGTTTTTTGTGCCTTGGATACCATTTTCAGTCAAACACTGACAGTATTATGGAACAATGCAAAGCATACAATTGAGCAAATGGAAAATTGTTTTGTTTCGTGACAAAGGTGCATACATAGAAAATAATAGTTTCTCATGAGAATCACTTTTAAATCGCGTTTTTTTTTCTGCCTCTCTCTTGGGTATGGTGGTTATACAGTTCTAACGTCCTGTTGCTACAAATGATGTGACATTTATAGGTCACAAGGTCAACTCTGGGCTTCACACTTGGTTGAAACCCTGTGTATTATGATAACATTAGAGTAAGAAACTGATGTGCACATATTTTCCCGGTTTGGTCTAGTTGTAATTTAGCCATTAAGGTAGTTTAGTTTAGTGTTAATCAGCAAAACATAATACATTTATTGGGATACATCAATTTAGGTACTGGTGACAAGTTTTAGATCAAACCTTCATTTTGTGTTTGTTAATCTGCAAAACATAGCATTGGGGTATGTCAATATATGCACCTGCAATGATCTATGTGCATCAAATTGGAAGTGTGCGTATTTAATGCATGATGCATGGGTAGAATAAACACTGGTATGGCATGCACAGGATTTGCAAATCATTGCAAGGGCCTGTTTTTAACCATCGGAGATATAAACTGACTTCTTTGGTGTTGTGTTGTTGCTGTCAATCACTAACTGCCAGCATGGGACCAGTTTGCATGAAATAATAGAAATTAAAGTAGCCATCTTATTGCTGTATATTTTTGCTGATTTACAGAAGTTTATATCTTTGCTTACAATTTACACATAAAGAATGTATTGTGTGTGTGTGTATATATATATATATATATATATATATATTCATTTATTCATCGGCAGCTCAGTCTCGAGAGACTCTGCGAGTCGCGCCCTTGGAGTGTCATCAGTCTCGGTGGTTTTGGCATCATATGTTGTGGCTGTGCAGGCCGATGTGTGACTGACAATCCCTATTGCAGTGGGTGCAGATGTACTGGGAAGTTGCTTCGATTGCTGAAGATGTACTGGAAAGTCGTGAGTTGCTTCGGTTGTTGCTGTACTCATCTTTCTCTTGCGATTCTGCAGCCAGTTGGCCTCTCCTAACATAAGCGACTATTATACCTTTGCTGACTGTCAGTTTCCAGGTGCCCGGTCTTCGACCTGCACTTCCCAGCTGTCAGGTGAAATGCTGATTGCCTTCATGTGCCACTTACACACATTCTTGAATCATAGCGAGGGGTGGCCAACTATTCTGGTGCCAGTGGCCAGCTGTCCACATAGGATGTCCTTTGATAGCCTCCCATCCTCCACGTGTCAGCGGACGTGTCCCAGTCATCAAAGACTGCATTTGATCAGCAGGGAGTACATGATGTAGATACCTGCATGCTGAAGGATCTCGCTGTGTGGGACGTGGTCTTTCCAGCTGATCTTCAGGACGAGGTTTAGGCACTGTATATGGAAGGAATTGAGTCAACACGCACACACACACAGAGACACACACACACACATACTCGTGTCCTGATAACTTGTGAACCCACTTATAACACTGAGTTTCAGGCACCATATATGGAGGGATTTGAGTCTACACACACACAGATGCACGCACACAATAATTTAAGCTCTGATAACTTGCAAACTTGCTTATAACACAGAATCAGTTGTGGATCCCATTTTTTATATCTAAAAAAGTATAAAAAACTTGACCCATTTTGTTGAATATGAAGAAAATCACAATTAAAATTTGTAACTGAAACCTTGGTATAAATTGCTCGTTTTATCATGAATATGGTTGATATGACCTGGAAATTTTAATTATCCCTTTAACTACTACAGCTGTTCTGCAGTTTCGCTACTGCTGAGTGATAGCGTATCAGTTACTGAGACTACTGATACTGTTTGCTAGGCTGAATATTAGAGCATCGTCATGGCTGACTACGGAAACTGACAATAACAACATGGTTACGTTTATATTCATTATTTCATTAGTTTTTGCTGGATTTCAGTGAAATAAAAAGCAGCTTACCTTGTATAGTGTCTGTTATTCATATATTTCCATTTCATTTACTCATACAACAATCAGACGAGAAATCCCCGTCGCATAAACTGTTTTGAATCGCACAAAATAAATCATCGTCATTTGAATCAAAATCACATACATCTAGTGTTGAAACTGGACTAACATCATTATCTGATCCATTTACTAAGAATTATCCATTAAACTCTTCGATATTGATTGCACTGAACCCTTTAAAGTCACAAATATCTGACTAGGAATCCATTTTTGTTTATCTCAACTACACGTGTTTTGTACATTGCCGGAAATTTCCTTCCCGCGTGTCTAAATTTAACCTCTCAGCTTTCCAACTGGTATCAAAATGTTCAGTAACCAGTCTTCTCATTGGTTATGATAATGAAAAATAAGTAAATATCTGTACTTTCAACCAATCAACGTTTAGTTAACATAGCAGTTACATCCTTATATATGAGACACTGGGGTTTTGAGTACAGCAGAACTACTCGCTCATAAGCGACACTGGGGTTTTAAACAAGGCTTATCGACACTGCATATATGCGTCAGTGGGGTTCAGGTGCTATTTACAGGTGACGCTCAGATGCGGTAGTCGTAGTTAAAGGGTTAACGTTATGAAATTATCAACTTTTAATAAGAAATCATGCATTTCATTAAAATGTCTTTCCAAGCAATATTCTTGGTACACCATAAGAAACATTGTGCAATGAAATTTTGATCAATGAATTGTCTCACTAACAACTACTAGAGGCAGCACTTCAATAAATAATTACCAATTAAATGTTTTTTATTATGTGAAGTGTATGTTTTAGTTATGTCTTTTCATTCAATTTAAGTGTAATGATCATAAATAGAATTTGTCATGTTGTATTCAAGTGTGTCAATCTACCATAACAGCTACATCAGTGAGCATGTGTCCGAGAACCTAATTAAGTGCTGACAGTGGTTTGATACTTAATTTGCACAAGTATTTGTTGTGTTGTTACTCTGAATTAAATCTGACCTCTTTGTCTTACCATGTTTATTGCATCTTTATTATTCTTTATTATCAAATAAAGGATGTGGACTAATTGAAAAGTTAAAAGGCAAGCAAATCTAATTGCATGAAAGCTAGCAGCCTCAGTCTAGTGTCTGTCCAACTAATTTAAAGTGCTCAATGCAATATAATGAAACTACATGTACTTTAAATTAGCATACTCATTCACAAAGGTGATCAACTAAAGCAGGACAACCAAATGATATGAATACATGATGACGTAAAAAAGCTCATTTTTGAGTTTGTTGTTAATTTGTCATTCCTGAATTGACACTCTGCGATATTCTCACGGATGAGAAGAAATTCCACTATTACTGTACTTGCAATGAAATTGTGGCTTCATAATTATTATAGAACAATACAACAAATTTACTTTCAACGATGACTGTTTTGTGAACTAAATGTTCCATTTGTTTTAAGTAAAACAAAACATGTTTGATTGTGAATTTGAATCAATAACTTTTGGTTCTTTGCTTAGTATGCTTCTTAAGTTGCATTTCACAGAGTAGGGGTCAAAGCAAGAGCTTGTTTTAAGTAAAACAAAACGTGTTTGATTGTGAATTTGAATCAACAACTTTTGGTTCTTTGCTTAGTATGCTTCTTAAGTTGCATTTCACAGAGTAGGGGGCAAAGCAAGAGCTTATGAATCAGGAAAAAGACTAATCAGCAACAATATAAATCAGTGAGGTAAAACAATATATTTCGTGTACACTTGAAACTAGTTGGAATAACGTTGACAATCTCACACAGGCTGGACTTTTTTTTAAAAAAAAGGACATTTTAAAATAAAAATGAATAGCTTTTGTACTTCATTGACAATTATTTCCAACACGATTTTAAAACGAGTATTCAGCAATTAAACAGACCAGTTTGCTTCTCCCCAACCCCTATGTGGTTTTCTTGATGTCCAGCAAGTAAAGTATCATTTCATATTGTTATAGAGGTCCCTTGATAATTTGCTACCTTGTTTTTAGTACAGTCTATGCTTTTGGACCCTGTTGTACATGAGTTATCAAGGGAAAGGTGTACGTGTGTGTGTATGTGTACTTGTGTATGTGTGTATATATATATATATATATATATATATATATATATATATATATATATAAGAAATTACATTAATGTCAGCATTGGACATAGCCATGATTACCAAATCAGAGTCAACAGGGATATGACTACAATTGCAGTGGTGAACAAAAACTGTGGTGTAACAGAATCCATACATATGAATCTCTCACATTGGGTTTTTCACCTTTAGATTAAGGTTGTCATTCATCTCTATAGCATACATGCCAAGCATCCCAAATTTTTCTGGAGTCCTTTGATTTTCAACCCCATCTTTTGATCTACTGATTTGCCAACAAGATCTCCCTGGAAATAAAAAGAAACTGCCAAGCATAGGTATTTCCAGCAAAAACAACATTCAATACACTGTTTAAAACCACCGTAATTGGTGAATCAAATTATTACAATCAGAATGTTCTCTGCCTTTTCTCTCAATTTGAGAAATAAACGATGGATGTAATTCATACACATCGAGAATTATATTCTGATCTACTTTTTTTCACATGGAGCAATATGGCAGTGGAAGGAAACATATAAGACTTAGAATATTATTGGCCTTTGCTGTTGTACAGTGCATAATCTCCTCCGCCGGAGGCGAATCATCAAAACACATAATAATTGATGCATTTTATTACAACTACTTCGGGAGTTATTTAAAAAATTCTGATGCTATGTCGAATCATCCTCTAATGGATTGGATGGAAAATATGCCTTTAAAAAAAAATATGTTTGCAAGTTCAACAGTGCTTGGACAGGTAAATTTAAATGTGTGAAGCTTATTGAAAAGGGAGAAAGCTTTGCATACTGCACAGCTTGCAACACACATTTGAACATTTCTAGTGGGGGAAAAAAAGATCTTACAAGGCACTTGAAAAGTATGGAACACATTGCAAACGAGAAATCGTAACATGATGTGCCTAAAGTAACACAGATGTTTGCGCCAATATCATTAAACAGTGTCACTAAAGCAGAGGTTCTGTTTGCTAACTTTGTGGCAGATCATAATTTACCATTCTTGGTTGCTGATCATTTTAGTGAGCTGTGTAAGGTTATGTTTCCTGACTGCAAATTGCTCAGAAATTTCACTTCAAAAGAACCTAGGTAACAAACATTGTTAACAATGCACTGGGTCCAGTGTAAAAGATTAAGTGACTTTACTCTCCAAGGAATTTCTCAACATTGATGGACGAGTTTAATGACAGCAAAGATGATAGCCAAGGATTCCATTTAATGACCAGATTCTGAAGGCTCTTGGTTACTACCTGATTCCTGAGAGGAGATTGGTGATTTCAGTAGAAGCTGTGCTTCATCAGTGACAGACAACATATTCAACTTGAAGACTTCAGGGACTTCATTATTTTATGACCTCAGACCTGCTCAATTTCACTCAGGGAGAAACAAAGTGTGAATGTTTTAACCCTTTCATCACGGCAGACCGCATATGCGGTCAGGGAAAGTAAATCCGTCAAGACTATGGACCTGGGGTAGTGTTTTTATTAACATTATAGTGCCCGACTAAATATCTTTCGGGGTACCTCTAATAACTTCCATCTGGTAATGTAGATGTTATATTTGGATGATCTCATGAGTTTAGCTTGTATACAACTAGAAATAACGAACAAAGTAGGAACTTTTAACGTGTTTTCCGAATGCTGAAATTTGTATCCAAAATGGCGGCGTTTAAAGGATTTTTAAAGGAGTTTTCGGAAGATTTAAATAATTTTGACCTGATAAATTTGTTTGATAATGAGAAAAAACGTATGGAGAGAAAATGGAATGCACTTGTGGGTGACAGTGATGACGATGAAGAAGACTTTGAAGGTTTTGAACCAGAGGAATTGTACGCTCCACATGGTTTTGGGTTTTTTTTGGACGAAGCCCGAAAACCAAAGAGATTTGTTTCAGTTTTATGACAGAGTTGGGCACACCCGAGAGTTATATGGCTCCAGGAAAGCTTCGGATTATTTTCAAATATTCTATTCAGATGAAGTTTTTGAAAAAATTGTCCGTTTAACGAACTTCAATGCGATGATCAAACGTGGCAGAGGCGATATTGGTCACTTAGGTGTGTGGACAGATCTCACCTTGGAGATCATTTTGGTTCATTTTATAGAATTTTATATATTATGGACACCATGAAAGAAAGACTTGTGTTGCTACTGTGATTATTCACTAGTACATCTAGGGTCAATTGAACAAGTTTTGAGAACATTCTAAGTTTTCTAAGAGGTAATAAAATAATTACTTGTATTTTACCTGTTGTTACTTGTTTGTACCTGCATTTTAACAGTTGTAATAGATATGCACATTTTAATGAATTAGTCATAAAATATGATTTTTAACCTTGATTTTGACACCTAATCCAGCCAGATATCTTTAACATTGGCAAAGTTATGTTGTTTCAAAGTCCACAAGTCATTTTGCTTTACAACTCCAAAGTTACTTGGTGTTGAGGACTCTATGCCTACATAGTCACTTAGTGATGAAAGGGTTAATGTCTGGGATATAGGATGTCCTTGTCATGATCTGTAATACTTGCAAGTGATAATCATTTTTTTGGATTTGATTGTCATTATCAAAGAGAGGTGATGGTAATGATGATGATGACAACAAAAGGTGTCTGCAAATTAGGTTAAAAGTTGCAAAGGGTGTGATAATCTGAATGTATGCATTGGTGCTTGATGTGGAGAATCTTGCTGACAGCATTCTACCAGTGTTGAGCAGCTCTTGCAGGCAATCAGAATCTAAATACAGGCAGGAAACAATTTAAACTTGGTTGACTCCTGTTGTACCAAAATTGCTACATTCCAATGCTTAGGTTAAAAGGACATTTTCCATTCTATGGCAAATTCAAACAACTCCAAAGGAAAATTGGATGCAGTAACGGTACATAATCTTGAAGTGTTAAGATCACAGTATTGACCACTGCCACCAATATATTCCAGGCAATGGTCTAAGAAGAAATGCATAAAATGTTCATGGTACATATAAAAAGGCAATAAGTTACTTTGAAAGGGTTGATGAGAGTAAGTGCATATTTTAATAGTTTTAAAAAAAATTTAAATTTGTTAAGTATTTGTAATTTTGTTCATTTTAATGCTAAAAGTGGATCATTGAAAAACCTCCCTCTTTTGAGAGTAGGTTCTTTTCTTGTTAGCTGAAATAACTGTTCTGAATACCTTATACATTTATTTATGGACACCGTCTGAAGAACATTATGCTGTAGACTGACTCTACAAGGACTGATTTGACCTGTATGATGCATTACATCTTTTTTGCTGATGCATCATGCAATGCATGCGATAATGATATATGTTGGAAATTCTTGAATAAACAAAAAACAAATAACAAATTAGGATATTTGTGTTTCAATTTTTTTTATATTTTTTGTAAATGGCTGCACTTTTTGTCCTGGTAAGGACCATTGGGTCACACTTTTTGACTTGGTAGGGACCATTGGCCACACTTTATGACATAGTAGGAACTATTGGGTTAATTTTTTTACATGGTGATTGGTAAAGTTAAGCACTTCAAACCACTTTTCCACCCAGGGTGATGGAGGTAACCTTACTACTATCCATGTAAATCATCCCAAATCCTGCCTTTCTGCTTTAAACTGACCGATTAATATCCGTAGTTTGACTGTCCATGTATGCTGACTTATAAGCTGGCTCCAGATGCATAGACCTTGACTGGCTGCTGCCTAATGCACTGGCAGATCTGGCTTTGTGCATTGTGTTATGAATAATCAGTTGAACAAGCATTATAGACTTGATTTGCTGGTGCATTATTCACGGAGTACACAAGACCTATGTATAGAAATCACATGACTAAAGCATGTGAGGAGTTTAAGGCAGGATTATGGACAATTTGTATTTGCAAAACTGAAGTCCTCGTCTGCTGAAAATATGGTTGACAGTAGGGCAGTAGGCAAAGATGAAAGAGAGTCCTGTAGCCAAAGATTGGAAGAGGTCTAGCTGGGAAACTGCATGCTGTTGAGAGTCAGGAGCACAGTTTGGCATTCGTCTTCTTTGTGCAACCTTTAACCAAGTAATGTAGAACACACAAGTTCAGTTGTCCTTAAACTATAGCATCTTTTGACACATTTCCTGGTCTAAGCATTTTTTTTATATCATTGTTAAGCATTCTCCTGCTACTTTTTAACAAATTCTGAATGGCATCTATCAACCTGTATAACGTGCAGGTCTCAAAAAACGTCTCAGTGCATATCATCCTCACATTAGCACAAAATTCAAGATGTCGAGTATGGTAGGGTTTTTTTTGAGTAAAGAGTGAAAATCTAATTGTTTATTATGTACACGACTTGCATAATATAAGAATATGCTGGTTTAAACCTTTTACCTTATTTTATGTGATATATGCACATATCTTCATAAGCGAGGTTGCACATGCTCACACACACAAACACAAACACACACACACACACACACACACACAAATTATCTTGTTTGCAAGTTGATGGAATTTGGAATTTCCAGTTATAAATGAGTTGTATCATGGAAATTTTATAATATTCTGTTGGGTCATAGGTCAGTCAATAGTCTGTATATAAAAAGAGGTTTTGCAAAAAAAATCATGTTGCAAGATCAGTGAGTGGAATCGTTTATTTTAATTATTCAATGGAATTATGAAGTTCTTGTCAACTTTTTTGAACTAAAACTATGGTATGACTCTATGGTCTTTAACTTAGTAACACAAAAAGCAAAACCAATAAGTTTTTAAAATTCAATAAATAATTTATTTCCCTAAAATACAAAGTAAACATTAAAATAAAAAGAAATTATAGTATTGTGAATCAAATCCCAACCTATCATACAGTTCTATCACAAGTTCAGAAGTATTAATGTTCTGGATAAATTCTGGTGGTGTTCCAAATGAATTCCAATCTTGAATGTGCTGATGTACCAATGATCTTGAATATGTTGATGTACCAATAGTCATGATATATTACAATAATATAGATTTCACGATAATCATACATTAGTGTTATGTCTGAAATATTCAAAAATTACCCCAAACTAAAAATGGGCTCCTTTTTTGAACCTTATAAGTTCATAATAAAGGCTTGGCCTTGAACTCTAACCAAAGTAAATGTCTGTTTATAACTTACAAACAAGACAAATATTGGGTTAAAACTCTTTATTATCAATTATGGGCCAATGACAAGCACACAATACAAACTAAATACATTTAACAACTACTTTGAGATTATTGAGAACTTGTTGAAACTAATTCAGAACTACATCATTTTGGCACACAAGAACATTTAGAACTATTTGAATTTATTTAGAATATTCTATATATACATTTGGACATGTGATAGGACATTTAGCATTATTTATTTAACAAATTAAAATACTTTAAGTGACATTTGAATTTTCACTTTATACCCTAGGAACTTGACTTAAATTGTTGTTTTTTTTTTTCTGTTACTTATTTTAAGGCCAAGGTCATAACATGACCTTTGTAGCACATGATGCTTTTTGTAATTTGAAATTTTGTAGGACTGCCTTTGAAGCACAAGCTCAGACACATCTGGTTTCTATGGTTCTGGCATACATCTGTCAGAAATAGCCCAGAAATATTTATAGGCTTGTCTTTCAGACTCTGGCAGGGGTTTCACAACATGTGAATTGTTGTATATATTTTTGACTTTGTTGAAAATCTCTTGTTCAGTCAGTAGGTCATAATGGTGGCAACCTTGCAAGCAAGTAACCATCACATTTGCTGAAGTTGATAGAGTATGGGATTGTCTTGTCTCAGCTCATTTAAAAGTTTGTATCTAATGAAGTCCCAAATTGCAGTGGTTGATGGTGTATATCATTGTGTCATCTCAGACCAGTAAACCTTTGTACCTAATAAAGTCCAAAATTGTCAGTGGTTGATGGTGTATGTCATTGTTCTGTCTCTGACCAGTAAACCTTTGTACCTAATAAAGTCCACAATATGCAGTGGTTGATTGTGTATGTCATTGTTCTGTCTGATCAGTAAACCTTTGTACCTAATAAAGTCCGAAATATGAAGAGGTTGATTGTGTATGTCATTGTTATTATCATAGTACAGTAAAGGTTTGTCCTAAATTTGCAGTGGTTAATATGCATTGTATTGAAGCATCATGGGTAATTTGATGTGCAAGCTCATGCA
Organism: Potamilus streckersoni; assembly: GCA_016746295.1. Taxonomy (NCBI): domain Eukaryota; kingdom Metazoa; phylum Mollusca; class Bivalvia; order Unionida; family Unionidae; genus Potamilus; species Potamilus streckersoni. Next base: position 461,389 of record JAEAOA010000617.1, on the reverse strand, counting down.
GTATATTAATGTTAACTCTGCTCATCTGAAAAGGGAATTTCTTTTGGAATAAAGGTTTGGAAAGGCATGGAATCAAACTCTATTATGTGCCCCGAAATTGTTTGTAAAATCCATGGATCATTTACATTTTTTATTGCACATACTTCAATGCGAGTTAATGTCACACACAAACAAAACCTAACAAATTTTATGTGTGGTTATGTTTGGGGAATCAGTATAAATGAGTTTATCTTGGAAATTTTGGTAATTTCTGTTGTAGGTAGTATATTTGTATAAAATAAGGTTTGCAAAGAAATCATTGCCTCATGATTGAATCGTAGTTCATTATAGGACATTCTAGCTATCGTCCTTTTTGAAAAACTATGGTAGGGACTCTATGTCTTTACTAGTGAAACCAAGCACAATTTTTTAAACTATCTTTATTGGCCAAAATCATACTCAAAAAAGAAATTATGTTATTGTGGATCATCACATCAGTTATCAAAGATTCAAATATTAATTTCTGTAATGGTGGTATTCAATAATTCCATCTTGAGGGATGACATGATTGATATGTTCACTGTACCAATAGAGATAATTACATAAATATAGATTTGATATTTCATTAGTGTACTGTCGAAATTTCAAAATTCCGCTAAACTAACAACTGGCATATCCTGACCTAATTAGTTATATCTAAAGGCTGTTGTTAAAAGGTAAAGTGTATAACTTACAACAAGACATATGGTTAAATTTTTATTGATCAATATGGGCTGGCCATCAAACTAATACACAATTTTGAGATTTGAACTTGTAAATATTCAATACTCATTTACACAAAGAATTAGACATTTGATTATTTAGAATATTGCTAAGATTTTGGAATTGAGGCATTCATTTTTATTTTTAAATCTTTAATTGACATTTAATTTCACTTAACTAGTAATGATAAATTTGTTTTTTTTTTTAATATTAAGGCCAAGGGCATAAACAATTGTCCCATTATTTTCATAATTGAAATTTGTAGATGTTGAGCCAACTGACACACTTCTGTCTGGCATACACTGCAAAATAGCAGAATATTTAGCTTTCTTTCAGACTTGGCTACATGTAATTCTTGTAAGGTTTACTTTAAACATCTTTATTTCATTGTCATATGCAACAAAGCTAATAATCAATTTGACAAGTTTTTTAAAGTAATGGTGTTTGCTCAGCTCATTTATAAGTTTGTATCTAATGAAGTCTTGCAGTTTGATGTTGAACTTGTAGTCACTACAGACTAAACCTTTGTATATTCTGTTTTGTGGTTATAATCATTTCCTCTTGAAGTAACTTGCCTCGAAATCCACAAAAGGCTTGATTGTATCATGCCCATAAACCGACAAAAGTCCGAATATGGAGGTTGAAATTGTGAGGGCTTGTATTATCAGTACCAGTAAAGATTAGTCAAAATTTGCAGTGAATAGCAGTATATTGGCTCATGTCATTAGTGTGACTCACTATATTGATGTTAACTTCCTGCTACTCGTGAAAAGGACAATTCTTTGAATAGGTTTGCAGAAGGCATGTATCAAACTCATCAGGCCCCGCAAATGTTGTTCCAGGACAGTAATTATCAACACAATGACCGGTTTTACTTGTCCAGATTGCCTTACTTTTAATGTTATAGACGGATAAGTAGTCTTTCTCCTCTATGAATTTTGGTAATGTAGGTTTTTTGGTTATAATTGGGATTAATCGTGAGTTTATTGGTCACCACTCAGCACTACCCGAACATATTTAAGGCAAATTCTTTTAAGTGCAATACCCTCGAATTTTTAACTTTTTGCACATCACAAAATTGTGGGGCTTGTAAGGATTTTTTTTTAGTGGGAATCATTTTCCGAGAGAAATTAATTACAATAATTGATCTGAAAAGTCTTTGTTTGACATATGAAGGATAACTATGTAAGACAATGGAAATGCACATTTGGGTCAAGTTGATAGAAAGAAACTCTTTGCAGGTTTCAAACCTGGATTGTAAAACTCCAAACTTATTTTTTGATTTGTATGTACAAATCTCTACAAAAAAGTGATGTATTTCAGCTTTGCTAAGAGTTTGGCACTCCCGGGAGTTTAATTTGGAATTCCACAATCTTATATTTAAATATTTATAGATGCATAGATTAAAAATCATAATTTCCCTTAATGAATTCTTAATGGACGTATCAACTTTGGGGTAAGCAATTATAGGTCCTTAGTTGTGTACAATCTCACCTGAATTCTGGTAACTTTAAAAATTCATAATTTATTGTCACTGCAAAAAGCTTGATATTTAACAGTTTTTTATTCACAGTCAATTAGTGTGCACATATTGAAAAATGGTTGCATTTTGTATTCAACTTAGTAACAGATAACTTTTGTTTTTACTGTTTTACTGTTTCTAACTCTCCTCTTTAACTGCTTGTCAAAAGGATATCATCAGCTAGAAACCAGAAAATTGATTTTAAGCCCGGTATTGACAACTATCCTCCTATATCATTAAACATTCAAAGTAATTTAGAAAGTCACAAGTCATATTTGGGCTTACGATCCAAGTGTACTCTGTTTGAACTACCTATAGTCCGTACAAATCCAATATATGAGTGAAGGTTGTTATTAAGGGTACTTCAAGTGAAAAATAATGTTATGTTGTGCTGCAGCAAAATTGACTTGTGACAATGGTCAACCATGCCTGTTCAGTTTAGATTTGATTTGGAACCCTTGGTTGCAAGTCTGGTATATTAGCCACAAAGTGACTGCTGTATGATTGGATAAAGTACAATGATGATTTTCTTTGTACAAATTACTCTAGATTAACAACTTAACTCTTGAGCCAAATATTTATTTTCAGTGTACAAGTAATTCACCATGAGTTTAATGCCCTTGGGACATACAATTATCATTATTTATTAAGATGATCATTCAGGTAGACATTGTGTCAAAACTCTGTCTCCCAAGATGTACAGCATATTGACATTTGATGGTGAAAATTCATGGGCTTTTCATCATTTCATTACAGTTACACTCAACTATACAACTCTCAGAATACACAAGACTTCTTTGTCTGTATCAAAAGGCCAGTAGATAGCATGTTAGACTGGTTAACATCTGGTACATTCCTTATTTAATTGGTGTGTGCATTAAAACCAGCTGTAAGAATTTAGCTCAAATAGAAGTCCTTGTTGAGTACAGCAACAGTTCCAGGGGTGTAGGATTACACACATATTCCCACCATCCATACCTAGGCAGTAGTGTAGCAAAGAAAGAAAATGACCATATAGTAAGGCCCAGTTGTTTAAAAAAATTTCAAGGACATTGAAAACGTGTTATGAAGTATAAAACAATAAAAGTCAATGTAATTGAAAGTAAATGTTCATAATTCCATGATATACAGACATTAGTATGAGAGTGAATAACTATTAAAGGGCTGAAATCCCAAAGTTAGGTGTACACTTAACCTTACCCAAAGGGCACTTCTGGTGCACTACATTTAAGTTGGGTGTGCATGAAGATTTGTATATGAAATAGCATAAAATTGGTGAACTACAAGTGCACCAGCATGTAATGTGTAACTAGGCATATCTTTATGGTCTATAACTTTGCATGTCTAGTGAATAACTTTGCATGTCTAGTGAATAACTTGGCATGTCTAGTGAATAACTTTGCATGTCTAGTGCACAAGGTTGTGATGTGTAATGTAGATTTTTGTCTGCAACTTTGGTTGTCTTAAGTGCACAAGGGTTTATAAAGTCATAATAATAAAAAAAGAAAAAATAATATATGAACTGAGGATTGGAAAACGACGGGCCCAAGGTGATGTGACACGGACACCCAAGCTTGTGAGGGCATTTTATTCCATGAGGGCATTTTATTCCATATGAACAAGGGTCTGAACATTTTTTAAAATATTTGATCAATAACCTTACTATCTTCCACTTAAAGATTAGTGATGCATGTTACTTTACTGGTATTTAAGTGCACACATACATGGGTGATTCTCGCTCAGCGGTGAACTAAAATAAATGTTTAAGAAAGTATGCAATACCAGAGAACTACCAGAGAACTACAATAAAATATCAATGTAAACAAAAAATGATGCAGTGATCACTGAAAAGTTAAGATATTAAGATATATTCACCATTAGGAAAAGATAAGTCAGACAAGCTATTGTCATGGTGGCAGGTATAGTTGAATGTGCATTTTGCATTAATAACATAAACTAATATTGGCAAATTTAATTCAAACAAATTATGTCAACACAATTTAAAAAGCAATGTTATATTATGGATTCATTTCATCATGATGACATGTGGTGAAAAGAGCACAATGTCCATGACTGATTTGCATCACCTAGCATCACTTCCTGTCTCCATGTCTTCCCACCTTCATAAGTATACATCTGATCTTCCTATTTTGACAACTTTATCTCTTTTCCCAGACTTCCATCTTTCAGACTGTCCCAGACTGTTCCTGAGAACTGTTTTCCTGAATGAAAAGATTACCACTAAGTCTCTGTATCTATCACTTTCTATAGGAATATAAAATTCTCACTTTTGTTATTCAGAAAGCATAAACTAACTATCCAATCACTGCATAAATTCTGACATTAATCCATTCTATCCTGAGAAGCAATTATAAATACAGTTGTAAAACAGAGCAACACAAAGCAGCAGCAGAAGAAATTGTGATGACCTTCAACATGTTTACAAAAAATGTTGTAACATTGTTATTTATTTTTTAAAGTATATAAAACTTATTATCTCTGAAAATGTAATACAATTGGCAACACAGTGATATATGTTTTGTTAAAATTTACTGATGTTCAAGCTCACAACTGTATTTTGAAATAGGGCTTTAACCCTTTCATCACTAAGTAACTTTGTAGACATAGAGTCCTCAACACTTTGGAGTTGTAAAGCAAAATGAGTGTGGAATTTGAAACAACATAATTTGGTTACAAATCAAATTTTATGACTAATTCATTAAAATGTGCATATCTATTACAACTTTTAAAATGCAGGTGCAAACAGGTAACACAACAGGTAAAATACAAGTAATTATTTTATTACCTCTTAGAAAGCTTAGAATGTTCTCAAAACTTGTTCAATTGACCATAGATGTACTAGTGAATAATCACAGTATCAACACAAGTCCTTCTTTCATGGTGTCCATAATATATAAGATTCTATAAAATGAACCAAAATGATCTCCAAGGTGAGATCTGTCTACACACCTAGATCGCCCCTGCCACGTTTGATCATCGCATTGAACATTAAAGAAGAACATGGCCCCAAACGAAAAAGTCAGCCCATAGTGTTTACGGAATTACTTCCCCTGAACCAATTTTTCGGTCTTTAGTGATGAAAGGGTTAAATAATAATAGAATTTTTAGAACATTATGGTATGTTTATGAAAACAAATGAAACTACATTAAATATATCGCAGTATGTGTACCATGTAACCAAGGAATTGCAACATTGTTTCGTTGATAAACACTGTTGATAAATCCCAAGAAAAGTGCATATGTATCATCCAGAGGAACCATAGTCATGTAGGTTACTTGTGTAATTTCTATTTCAAGGTTTTAATCCAGTCCAAATTTCTTTATCTCTCTCATTCCACATTTCTGCATAGTTTTTCCGTTGTGCTTGAGAGGGGAGGTGAGAACAGAAGTCAGAAAGGATTGTGATGAAAATATGTACCATATTAAATTTATTTAGAAAACTGGGATTATTAATACTTTTTATCATCATTTTTCATACTTCACTAGTGACTAATTTGTGGAAATTTAATATTGATCTAGAATTAAATCAGCTGCAGAATATTTATATATGCGTATTATTGCGCCATGGGCGGATCACAATTTGATATACCAATAGTATGCATGTTATTTTTTATTGTATGTGGTATAAATTTTCATTTTGGAAAAGCTCTACTGAGCCAAAGATTGTTTCATTTGGTGGACAGCTTACAGACAAAACAAGTTTGTATCATGAAAAAAAAGATAAAGAATTTGGGCTATGCATGTAAGTACTCCAATTGTTGTCAAATCAACAACCAGAGAACTGGATTTAATCTGGCACCAATGGCACTTTATACATGCCAGAAATAGATTTTGCTGTAACTATACAGCCTCAGGTAATGCTATACATGTGGATAAAACCCATGTACCCTTCATATATTATACAAGGGCATTTTAGTGCTGTTTTGTGACAGTTATGTGCCTTATAGATTTATAAATATTGATTAAGCATTTTGGTCTTTTAGCTTTCATATATTGCATGGCATTGGATTTTGAAAGATAAAGAATTTTTCCAGGTTTCCTCATACTTGCTCTTTCAAAAAACCTTGTATATCTTATTTATTGTTCAAAGAACCATCAGTAGCACTCTTTTTTTTGGTGAATGATTGATTGGTGTAATATGGGTTACAGAATACATGTAAAGAGGGTTTTACGGTTGCAATGGTGTCACTGATCGTAGCACTTAAAATTACCTCCCTTAGTTTCAATGCCTACAAAAATGTCCAGTTCGAATAGTTCAGAATTTCAGTTTTAGCTGTACTACAGATCATTATGGTTAAACCAATTATTTCAGATACAGTTGTAGGAACATTATATTTTCTCACAAATTTTAAACATTCATTGCACATTTTTTACTGCATAACTTGAACGAAAACCATCTCAACAATTTGCATTTTTCATCTGCAGATATGTCCTTCTTTCTCAGTTATTTTCTCGAGGCTTGTAGTTCATTTATGGCATGACTTAAGAAAGTTATAGCATGAGTTTGATATAAAAATTTATAACACAAGTTTGATACATCAGCTAATCTGTAATGCTGAATATTTTAGACCAGAAATTTTTTAAAAAATGGAACACAGTATATTAATGTATTCAGAGAAACTTGACAAAGCAATAATTACATTGACTATTATAAAGATAAAGGAGTATAATTAATGCATATGGAATATTTATTCATATTTAGGTTTAACTATTGTACAATAATCATATTTTTAAAACAATTTGTTAACTCTACAATTTAGCAGCAAAATCATGTAATCATGACTATATATTCATAATTAAGTTTGCACCTACAGAGCATGGCATGTTTTATATTTGTAAGTAGTGAAGGAAATAATTTAATTCATTGGCAATAGAATGGAAGTCCTATACAGCTTAACATTTGCCCAGGAATTTTACTAATCTTTGAATTTTGCATGCATCTGAAAAGAAGTAGTCTCCCTTTGCACACACTCGATTATATAGTTTCACAATCAGTTATCTTATTGGTTCGCACAACCAACTGATCATTGATTATAATCGATAATCGGAGCAACACTAACAATATCCAGAGAAATTTCAGCCACAGCACATGGGAGTAACATAGAGATATCAAAATTCTCTATATTGAGCATGTTGAAAATGTAAACAATTTCATGTTACACACACCACTCTCTCAGAAGTTCAAAATATTTGTACAGCACCCCTATAAAGAACACATTTAATTATTATTGTATGATTTAAATTTGGCAAGCATCAAAACAGTCCTTTTGAAAAATTCTCCATTATTCCTCCCCCACCCAACAGCATTTATTCCTATTTGAGTAGAGTCCTACCCTATCCCTGTCCTTTCTCCAGTCTTGTGATGAAAAGTGAGCAAGTTTAAAAATGCATGTTATATTTTGTCAACATAGCAACCAATGTTATGCTCAACTGGTGTTATTCTAAAGAACAAAGAACATAAAACTTGCCATAATTGTTTCTCAGATGTCACCGATAAATTTTAGTTTTTGAAAAAAAATGGAACAGATGAGGCTCATGGAGATCAAAGGTTACAATATTTACTTATCCTTTAACCCTTTCATCACGGCAAACCGCATATGCGGTCCAGGGGAAGTAAGCCGTCAACACTATGGACCGAGTTTTCGGTCTGGAGCAGTGTTCTTTCTTAACGTTATAGTACCCGACTAAATATCTTTCGGGGTACCTCTAATAACTTCCATCTGGTAATGTAGATGTTATATTTGGATTATCTCGTGAGTTTAGCTTGTATACAACTAGAAATAATGAACAAAGTAGGAACTTTTAACGTGTTTTCCGAATGCTGAAATTTGTATCCAAAATGGCGGCATTTGAAGGATTTTTTTTAGAGGAGAGTTTTTGGAGGATTTAAATAATTTGGACCTGATAAATTTGTTTGACAATGAGAGAAGACATATGGAGAGACAATGGAATGCACTTATGGGTGACAGTGATGACGATGAAGATGACTTGGAAGGTTTTGAACCAGAGGAATTGTACGCTCCACGTGGTTTTTTTCTTTTGGACGAAGCCGGAAAATCAAAGAGATTTGTTTCAGTTTTCTGACAGAATTGGGCACACTCGAGAGTTATATGGCTCCAGGAAGCTTCGGATTATTTTCAAATATTCTATTCAGATGAAGTTTTTGGAAAAATTGTCCGTTTAACGAACTTCAATGCGACGATCAAACGTGGCAGAGGCAATATAGGTCACTTAGGTGTGTGGACAGATCTCACCTTGGAGATCATTTTGGTTCATTTTATAGAATTTTATATATTATGGACATCATGAAAGAAAGACTTGTGTTGCTACTGTGATTATTCACTAGTACATCTAGGGTCAATTGAACAAGTTTTGAGAACATTCTAAGCTTTCTAAGAGGTAATAAAATAATTGTATTTTACCTGTTGTTACCTGTTTGTACCTGCATTTTAACAGTTGTAATAGATATGCACATTTTATTAAATTAGTCATAAAATTTGATTTTTAACCTTGATTTTGACACCTAATCTAGCCAGATATCTTTAACATCGGCAAAGTTATGTTGTTTCAAAGTCCACAAGTCATTTTGCTTTACAATTCCAAAGTTAGTTAGTGTTGAGGACTCTATGCCTACAAAGTCACTTAGTGATGAAAGGGTTAATATAGAAAAAAAATGAATTGCTTCATCATTATTTATTTCTTAACTCTTTACCTCATGCAGCATGCAGGCACCTTGGGATGCCTCTGCTCCATTCGTATGAAAGTGCCTTTTGATGCCTCTACACCATTCTCATGGAACTGCCTTTTGATGCCTGCTGTAAATATCAGCCATTTTGAGCTGGTTTTCATAGCTCTACCTTTGAGGAAAACCCCCTATTAGATACAACATTCATTAGTGTGAATGACCATTACTTTATATCACATTGTCACAGTTTATGCTCTGGTCGAAATTGCTATATAAAGTAACTGGGTCATATTCTCCACTCTCCAAAATGGAGGTTTTATTCAGTCCTTACTTGAGTTTTCACGATTCGAATCATAACTTTGAAAGTTTCAGTAAAGGCTTTGATACTGATGTGCAGAGTCATTGTTTTTTTTTATAACTTGTTAAATTGAGCCGATTTAGTGATGTAAATACAGAAACAACTTGTAAATTTTGAGTATGAGAAATGGCAGCTCTGGCTGGTCACACAGCTTCACTGACTTAACGATGAATGAGTTCTCTCAATATTTTAAAGCACATAAAAATTCTTGTTTGCAAAATAATTATACAGCTATAACGATTGGATTTTACTCTTAAATCTTTCCATACATAATATATGTGTACCAAAAACATAAAATGGTTCAAATTGCTGTTAAAGGTAATATATGTTTCGCTGCTTAACTGGTTTATGTGTATGGATTCAAATAAGTAACAGGTGTTCTATTTTTAGTGCATTGCACTGGGTAACTTTGCTAAATGTATATTAAAGGGCTAAAAAGCCATATACAGATAAAATAATTAATTTCAATAGAAATAAATGAACAGAAACATTTTCACTATAAATTTCTTTCACTTAATGAAAAAGTTTTAAATTTTAAGTTGATTATAATACTGCTTTCTAAGAGCAGGTCTCTGTAATGTATGGAGATTGCGTAAAATGTCGTCTTGAATATTTGCTCTAAATATTTTTTAATGCAAACCAATTTTAAATTTTTCTTTTTATGGTAAAATTTCAGGCAGACTTTTGTATTTTGTACCATTTTTTTTGTTGTTGTTGTTGTTTAAATTGGAATATTTGTTTCTGGATGTAATTTGAGTAGGAGAGAAGATGACAAAATACCAAAATACCAGGTACCGGAAGTTAATTGTGTAGGTGGGAATTGTTAACTGTAATAGTTTCAATTGTTATGTATTGTCTCGCACACTCAGATCTTTATGTGGCTTCATTTGTTGAAAGAGGAAAATGCATTGATATAACTAACTTGGACCAGTCAGTAAAAAAGTATCTCTTTGGATGGAGTTGGCTAGAAGAAAAGATTACAGTAAGGAGTTTTTTTGGAATATATTCGGAAATTGGGGGAAAATGGACTTAGTGCACGAACTTCAAAGAAAAATTAATTCTAGATCAGTTAACCAAAACGTGCTCACTAGCCATGATAAAATGAAAAAGCACAGACAGGGTAGATCAGGTTCAATACAGTTTTTCAGTCACTTTCAAAATTGAAAATGGCAGTGGTTTCTGGTCAGCCAACATCCCAGTTTTTTGGTTGCCAACCCTAAAACCCTTTTCACACAGTGGGGTAAAATAAAATTTAAAAAATATAAAACATTAACCTTTCATCACTGCGGACCGCAAAACCTGTCATGGGGAAGCAAGTCCGTAAACACTCTGGACCGACTTTTCGGTCTGGGGCAGTGTTCTTCTTTAACGTCATAGTACCCGACTAAATAACTTTCAGGGTACCTCTAATAACTTCCATCTTGTAATGTAGATGTTATATTTGGATGATCTTGTGAGTTTAGCTTGTATACAACTAGAAATATCTAACAAAGTAGGAACTTTTAACGTGTTTTCCGAATGTTGAAATTTGTATCCAAAATGGCGGCGTTTGAAGAAATTTCAGAGGAGTTATCGCAGGATTTAAATACTTTTGACCTGGTAAATTTGGATGAAAATGAGAGAAGATGTATGAAGAGACAATGGAATGCACTTGTGGGTGACAGTGATGACGATGAAGAGGACTTTGAAGGTTTTGAACCAGAGGAATTGTACGCTCCACATGATTTTGTTTTGGACGAAGCCGGAAAACAAAAGAGATTTGTTTTAGTTTTCTGACAGAGTTGGGCATATTTGGAATATTTTCAAATATTCTATTCAGATGAAGTTTTTGGAAAAAGTGTCCGTTTAACGAACTACAATGCGACGATCAAACATGGCAGAGGCGATCTAGGTTTGTGGACAGATCTCAACTTGGAGATCATTTTGGTTCATTTTATAGAATCTTATATATCATGGACACCATGAAAGAAAGACTTGTGTTGCTACTGTGATTATTCACTAGTACATCTAGGGTCAATTGAACTAGTTTTGAGAACTTTCTAAGTTTTCTAAGAGGTAATAAAATAATTACTTGTATTTTACCTGTTGTTATCTGTTTGTACCTGCATTTTAACAGTTGTAATAGATATGCACATTTTATTGAATTAGTCATAAAATAGGAGTTTTAACCCTTTCATCACTAAGTAACTTTGTAGGCATAGAGTCCTCAACACTAAGTAACTTTGGATTTGTAAAGCAAAATGACTTGTGGACTTTGAAACAACATAACTTTGCCAATATTAAAGATATCTAGCTGGATTAGGTGACAAAATCAAGGTTAAAAATCATATTTTATGACTAATTCAATAAAATGTGCATATCTATTAGAACTGTTAAAATGCAGGTACAAACAGGTAACACATGGTGTCCATAATATATAAAATTTTGTAAAATGAACCAAAACGATCTCCAAGGTGAGATCTGTTGACACACCTATATCGTCTCTGCCACGTTTGATCGTTGCATTGAAGTTTGTTAAAAGGAAAATTTTTCCAAAAACTTCATTTGAATAGAATATTTGAAAATAATCCGAAGCTTTCCTGGAGCCATCTAAAACTTGGGTGTGTCCAACTCTTGTCAGAAAACTGAAACAAATCTCTTTGGTTTTCCGGCTTTGTCCTCCCCAAAAAACACATGGAGCGTACAATTCCTCTGGTTTAAAATTTTCAAAGTCCTCTTCATCGTCATCACTGTCACCCACAAGTGCATTTCATTGTCTCTCCATATGTTTTCTCCCATTTTCATCCAAATTTACCAGGTTGAAATTATTTAAATCCTCCGAAAACTCTCCTTTAAAATTCCTTCAAACACCGCCATTTTGGATACAAATTTCAGCATTCGGAAAACACGTTAAAAGTTCCTACTTTGTTCGATATTTCTAGTTGTATACAAGCTAAGCTCATGAGATCATCCAAATATAACATCTACATTACCAGATGGAAGTTATTAGAGGATTTTCCAAAAGATATTTAGTCAGGTACTATAACGTTAAAAAAGAACACTGCCCCAGACTGAAAAGTCGGTCCATAGTGTTTATGGACTTACTTCCCAATGACCAATTTTGCAGTCGGCCGTGATGAAAGGGTTAACCTTGATTTTGACACCTAATCCAGCCAGATATCTTTAAAATTGGCAAAGTTATGTTGTTTCAAAATCCACAAGTCATTTTGCTTTACAACTCCAAAGTTACTTAGTGTTGAGGACTCTTATGCCTACAAAGTTACATAGTGTTGAGGACTCTTATGCCTACAAAGTTACTTCATGTTGAGGACTCTATGCCTACAAAGTTACTTAGTGATGAGAGGGTTAAGTAATATGTGCATCTAAATGAGCTCTTGAGCCCAGAACACTGCATTTTTTTTCAAGTCGTGTGTTGTAGGACACCATTAAAATCATTTCAAAATTGCATGTTAAAAATGAACTTGAATGCAAATTTTATTAAAGAAATTGTTAAAAAAAAAAAAAAAATGCTGTGCATTTTGTGTGTTTACACTTTCTTCCTAGCTGCAGATTTGCTAAGAACAAGAGCTTGGGTAGGAATGAATAGGTTTTGTATATGAGAAGGTGTTCAACTTTTATGTTACAATGTATGCCTCAGCAAATTTTTTTTAAATTAAATGCCAAGGTTTATTTGCCAGTCGTGCTCATTACATGCTTTATTCTGGCAAAACAACTTGATGAGCACAGTGGAAACTATACATTGTAAGAAAAGAGAGAGAGAGAGAGAGAGAGAGAGAGAGAGAGACTAACTTACTGGTAGATAAATATGGAAGATACAAAGTGATTGATAAACATGCTAATTTCGAAACCAAACATATTTTATTTACACAGCAGTCATAGCTGACATAATCTAAGTACTATTGAGCAAACTTGAATGCCGCTAATATATATAATTTAAATCCTTTAATCTGTGCACATTATTAATTGTCCACTCAACCTCCTCAGGTTTAAAATCCATCAAATTCATCCTCTTCACCGGCGCTGCCATTTTTATCACAATCAGTATCTTTTATGATATTGTCCTCACAGCCATTCAAGTTATTGTTAATACCACAAACTTTTAATGATATTTGGATCAGATCTGGCATGTCTCGAAGCGATTTGACTGCTTGCACAAACCACTCCACAACTGTTTGTCTTCATTCTTAAAATTTGTCCAGCTTTTCCTCATCTGTCTTTCTCTTATGTTTTGCACATTGAGAGCACACAATTCTCGTCATCTGAATGTAATAGACACTGTGATCTTAATGTGCAGACACAAGAGAAAGTACTTCTTTCAGTATCGATAATACAAAAGAGATATTTTCTCTGTTATAACACTAACTGCGTATCAACTGATGTGATTTATTTGGTAGCCTGTAAAAAATATAATATGCTATATATTGGACGAACACTTCAACAACTGTCAAAGAGAATGAATAATCTTTGCTTTGATACAAAAAAATTGCAGAGATCCTCAGTTTTCCCATAATATTTCAACACATTTAATACCAGTAATCACTATTCGATTTTTCTTTCATGCCAATAGATATTGTACATGGAGACATTAACCCTTTCATTACGGCAAACCGCATATGCGGTCCAGGGGAAGTAAGCCGTCAACACTATGGACCGAGTTTTCGGTCTAAGGGCAGTGTTCTTTGTTAACGTTATAGTACCTGACTAAATATCTTTCGGGGTACCTCTAATAACTTCCATCTGGTAATGTAGATGTTATATTTGGATTATCTCGTGAGTTTAGCTTGTATACAACTAGAAATAACGAACAAAGTAGGAACTTTTAACGTGTTTTCCGAATGCTGAAATTTGTATCCAAAATGGCGGCATTTGAAGGATTTTTTTAGAGGAGAGTTTTTGGAGGATTTAAATAATTTGGACCTGATAAATTTGTTTGACAATGAGAGAAGACGTATGGAGAGACAATGGAATGCACTTGTAGGTGACAGTGATGACAATGAAGAGGACTTTGAAGGTTTTGAACCAGAGGAATTGTACGCTCCACATGGTTTTTTATTTTGGACGAAGCCGGAAAACCAAAGAGATTTGTTTCAGTTTTCTGACAGAATTGGGCACACCCGAGAGTTATATGGCTCCAGGAAGCTTCGGATTATTTTCAAATATTCTATTCAGATGAAGTTTTGGGAAAAATTGTCCGTTTAACGAACTTCAATGCAACGATCAAACGTGGCAGAGGCGATATAGATCACTTAGGTGTGTGGACAGATCTTTTCTTGGAGATCATTTTGGTTCATTTTATAGAATTTTATATATTATGGACATCACGAAAGAAAGACTTGTGTTGCTACTGTGATTATTCACTAGTACATCTAGGGTCAATAGAACAAGTTTTGAGAACATTCTAAGTTTTCTAAGAGGTAATAAAATAATTGTAATTTACCTGTTGTTACCTGTTTGTACCTGCATTTTAACAGTTGTAATAGATATGCACATTTTATTAAATTAGTCATAAAATTTCATTTTTAACCTTGATTTTGACACCTAATCTAGCCAGATATCTTTAACATTGGCAAAGTTATGTTGTTTCAAAGTCCACAAGTCATTTTGCTTTACAAATCCAAAGTTACTTAGTGTTGAGGACTCTATGCCTACAAAGTCACTTAGTGATGAAAGGGTTACTAGACTCATAAAAGAAACTTTTTTGGATTCATAAATTAGATACTTTGTATCCTAATGGACTTAATACCAATACACTATATACAATTGTATATTTTTTTAAATTAAATTTTCTATCCTTTAAAATAATATGATTATATGTATGACTGTGTCTCTTTTTTATTTATTATTTTATTGAGTTGGGTTTTATTAGAGACTCCTGTATCTTTTAGATTGTCATATATATGATTGTTATGATGATGTATATCATTTATGATGTTACATAATGACATAATTGTTATTTTAAAATATAAAGACATCATTTTCTTTCAAAACATTTTGTGCCTGAAGAAGCTTGTATTAAACGCAAAACTAGTTGCATGGAATTGTTAACATTTGTGTAGTTTTTTTTAATCCCAATCAATGTTAACATTTTTCACATAGAAAAATCATAACATGTTTTGTACACATGAAGGCAAGTTTTTTTTCCCAGTGAATTCTTTCTGTTGCTTTGATAATGTTTTGATTAAACAGTGATTAGAACCGATTGCTGAATATCGAATAATTTACTGCTAAATCTAGATCTGTGCGGTTTGCAGTTGAATTTACATTAGACGTGTGAACAGTGTACAGTGTATATTTGATTATAAATAGGCTACAGTTGCAAATACCCAGCTGTGCCATTGCATAACGCATGGGTAGATCTGGATCTATACAGTTTGTTAGGAGAAATCAGTAGAAAAAAAACCATAGATGATGATCTGCCTGTGTATTAATAACATCAGACAGGGCCTATGCTTTTTTTGCATATGGATTTATAAGCGAGTATATCTGGTACATATTAATTTGGTGCAGGAAATAAAGCACGAGTTTGTTGTGAGACCCGATATACTGAATCATCTGAAGATGTGATCTGCAAAATGTAGTCAACAACAACAAGCAGACGAAGCTGTACATCATCTCTGCATGCATCATACTAAGCAAGGCCAAGGATAACCAGCTGAGAAAATTTATTATGAATATGGATGGAGTATTTGGATTAACTGATATAATGTGAAGGGCTGATGATTATTCTTCTACATTAACAAAGTCTGTACACCTGTTCCTGACATTTGTACAGTTCCATCTTTTGTTAGGAAAACAATTATTGAAGAAGAAAGTTTACACAAACAAATATATATATATATATATATATATATATATATATATATATATATATATATATACATGCATGCATGTATGTATGTATGCATGTGTGCAATAGGGTTTAAAAGCACAGTAATGTCTATATGGCTCCAATTAAACAAAAGTTCTCAAAATGTAGATCTAAAAAACTGCAGAAAACAACTTTGATAAACTCTTCCAATTAGACATAAACATGAAGTATTGATGTATTAACGAGAAAAGGCAAGGATTTAAAAATTCAGTAGAATGTATATGAAATACAATATAAGGTAACATATATAAAATGCCTCGAATTCAGGTCATAATTTTTAATGCAAATCATATTTCCATAAAAAGTTTCAATATTTTCAATGGTAGTAAGGGAGACAACATAAAATAGATGATTATGTCATGATTTTAAGATGATCACTTGAGGATTGCTTTGTGAAATGTTGAGTATTTGACTCTTATAAAGAAATGAAACAATTTTTACTTGGCTAAAAAAATTGAAAAAATGTAGTGGTTTGTATGCATTTTTATAAATTATAATTATTTTGCTAAACAAATTAACAGATAACACAGAATCGAGGTTTTTAGGTCAAGTGTAGTTTATTGGCCTTGTTTACAATAATAGACTGGTTTGCCATTGTTGAAGGATATATGCACTTGGAAGCTAATTAAATATGTAATTTGTTAACTACCATATGTACATGCCTATAAGTTGAGTAAAATTGTAAACAACAAAGATCCTGATGTTCTGTAGAATAATGCACAGCAAATCAGGGTCTATGCTGTTTGTTCTAGTCATTATTCCTAACAAACTTCACAGACTTTGATCTCCCAGTGCATTATGCAATTCTCATCTAGGTCTGTGCAATTTGCAGTTGGCCGAGTCTTATAAATAAGTACATATAATAAACCACTGTACAAGTGAATATAATTTAATAAACAACATGGACAAAAATGGTAGTCCTGATTGCCAAGTCCTGTGCATGATGCATGATTAGAAATTTGCTTGTTGATAATTTGATAATTGTGTTTATAGATTAGTGACCAATGCCTTCTAATTCTATTTATAGTCAAAATGATAGATACATTGTTTTTTAATTGCATATCTACACACTGCATGTTACAATTTGTGGTTGAAGTTTACAGAATGACTTGCCCACAGGCCCATATCATTGTTGGTGTGTGTGCGTGCATGTGTGATTTTGATTTTTTAACATAGCTTTAACAATTTTTCAGTCGAATCATTATGATGTTTGCAGTGTAGCAGTTTATGATGTCTAGTGCTGGGGCATAATGCAGCAGACATGTAGTATGATGTCCCACCCAGACGAAATATCCTGACAACAGTCCCAATACCAACCTCTTAATGCTGAGTGCTAAGCAAGGCAGCTGTTAGTATCATTTTTATAAGTCTTTGGTATAACTCAGCTGGGGATTGAACCCATGGCCTCCCACATCTAAGGTGGATGCTTTAACCACTAAGCCACTGGAGTGGTCTTCCATATCAGTGCAAGTGATGGGCAGAAATTTGATACACTTTCAGGGGTGCAGCAATTTTGTTGAAATCAAACTGTCCATGTTTAAGTGAAAGGTTTGCTTGTCCATATAAAAGATCCACTCATTTGTGTTTTCATTGTTGAAAAGAATGATGGAATACAGCAATATTTATGTTTCCTTTTATTAATCTGCAAGATTTAATTTGATAATAGTATGAAAATTTTTATGTACAGAAAAAACTGTCATGATGAACAACTTCTGATATGAGCAACCACCTGTCATTTCCAACTACAATTGTAATGTACTGATTGATTTTATTATATAAATGCTGTCATGAGTGACCACCTCCTGAATGCATCCAGTGACCACAAATGTCTTGGTCAGATATGCATTTTACAATTGTAATGTACTGATTGATTTTATTATATAAATGCTGTCATGAGTGACCACCTCCTGAATGCATCCAGTGACCACAAATGTCTTGGTCAGATATGCATTTTGACCCTGCTATGAATGACTGCAATTGCAAAAACAGGGATGAACTCTGATGACCGTTATCTAATCCAATGATTGCTTATACATTCTAAGAAAAAATTAAGAGGTTGGTTGCTGTTTAGGTATGGTTTTAGTTTTTCATGTTTTCCTTTGTAAACCAAAACTGAAAGCACCTGTTGAGTATTCCAGCACATAGCCTGGTTCCTGGCCACATCCAACTCTAAGAACAGCTGGCCATATTGTGAGAACAGAGACACCACTGACCTTTATGTAATCATTTGTAATAATGATGGCTTGAATAGTAAAGATTGTTCAAATCAAAAATGGGTATGAATAGACCCCCCCCTGAAAACAAAAAATTCTGTATATAGGGATTGATGATACAGTCCATAAACCAGGCTAATATGTCAGATAACCCTCCCTTCTTTGCCCAGAATGAGTAAATATCAATATATAATGTGAAACTTGTGGATGGAATAATAAAAATCTGGGCAGATATATAAAACTGAATAACACAAGAGCCCCCATTACAAATAAAGACAAAATTTAATTGAAATCCATAACAATAAAATTCATAAATGATTATGATGGTTCATTATGATTGGAAGATGCACTTCTTTTTGAATTAACTTATTCAGTGAATTTCAAATACAAATGTGATTATACAAATAGCCACTCTGTTAACCCTTTCATCACTAAGTAACTTTGTAGGCATAAATGATGAGTGAGAGACCAAAAATACTACCTTGTACAGTTTCATAACCTGATGGCTTTGATTCTGTCCAAATTCCATGGCAACTAGCCTGTCCTTTTGACTTTCTTGTGTCAGTAAGTCTGGGTCTTCTCCACTTTCCCCTTTTTTCCCCAAATTTTCAGGTCTCAGCTCTTTCATCCTTATAACTTTGTGTAGTCATTTCAGTTTTGTAAATACGTGTTATGTCACATGGATACTTTCCATAGAGCTATCTTGCCTTCCAAAATAACAAAAAAAAAGCAACGTATATCTTCTGTAATATTATACTTGGGGGAATAGATCAATACTTCCCCCCTCTCATTAGGTCAAATATAGTTCTATTGGAATTCAAACAGATACCAATGGCTATCTAGTCTAATTGGCCATGATAGACCATACAGACCTAGTTTCACAAAAATAATGGTTATGCTAATGGCTTTTTCAACACACCACCGAGATATTAGTTCAATCTTTTCTGGATTGCACAAATGAATGAATGAAATTCCTTACACTATGGCATTTATAACAAATACACAAAATGAAGTTGTTGTCATACATGACCTCATATAAAGTCCGAGAATTCATCTCACTAAAATAAGGCATGAAATTCTAGATACACATTTTCTACAACAATCAAGACTGCATTCACATGATTCACTAATGTATATAAATTAAAAATTATGAATTCAGATAAATGAACTCGACAAAAATTCTAGATACATAATTTCCTATAATAATTCAGACTTCATTCAAACGAGTCACCAATGTATATAAAAAAATATTGTATGAATTTAGATAAATGAACTTGACATACTTGTACTCTTCTCAAGAAAACTGACATACTAATTGAACTCTTTCCCTCATATAGGGTGTATGGCTTTTTATCCCTTGAAATTCATGTAGCAAAGTTACCCAGTGCAGTGCGCTAAGCATTGTCCTGTTAAGCGGTGAAGTGTATGTTATGTTTAACAGCAATTTTAACCATTGTACATTTTTGGTACACTTATATTATGTATGGAAAGGTTTAAGAGTAAAATATGGTCATTATAGCTGTATAATTATTTTTCACAAAAGAATTTTGTATGTGCTTTACAATCCTGAGAGAACTTGTTCACTATCAAGTCAGCCTAGCTGCGTGATCAACTATAGCGGCAATTTCTCATACTCGAAATTTACAAGTTCTTTGCCAGTGTCTACATCACTAAATCATCTGAATTTGATAATTTTTAAAAACTAATGGCTACCTACATCAGTATCATAGCCTTTCCCCAAGTTATTGAAGCGTTCATAATTGTGATTCCAAGGTGGCACTATGAAAACTTGCTCAAAATGGCTGCTGTTTACCGAGTTTGCTCAAAATGGCTGCTGTTTACAGAGTTGCCAAAAGGCGCTTGTATGCGAATCTGGTAAAGTGCCAAAAGTGTCTGCGGTAGAGCGCCAAAAGGCGCTTGTATGAGGTAAAGGGTTAAACAAATAAATCCATGCAAATACAAACAAATAAATGAACAAATTATCATAGTAGTGTCAATGAATTGCACAAGATTGTTGCAACTACTTTGTGTTTTCAAGTTCCTACTTCCAGAATCATGTCTGCTGAGTTTCAGATGGTCATTTTTCCCTGGATAATATTACAAATGAATTTACTTCTGAAATTACTTGGAGTCTCCTTGCATTTATGTTTTCTTGTAGGAAAAGTGTAGACTGATTTCAAATTTGCAATATTTCAGATCTGACAACTCTGCTACAGATATTAACCGAGACTAGACCTGTTCAGTTTAAACAAACATAGCTCTTATTAATCACTAAACTTGTGACAGTGACAGTATCGATTCATGAATAATGGCAATTTATCACAGGCAGGTCTCCATAAATCTAATTAATTGTACACATGTCCAGCTAAATGTGCTTTACAGAGATCAACAGAAAAATGTGACCCATTACAATATATATATATAACACAAATTTGCCATTGTAGTACCCAAATTAACTCATTCCCCTCATAGTGTCTGGCTTTTTAGCCCTTCGATACGCATGTAGCAAAGTTACAAAGTGCAGTCCGCTATGCATAGGCCT
Source organism: Potamilus streckersoni (assembly GCA_016746295.1). Classification (NCBI taxonomy): domain Eukaryota; kingdom Metazoa; phylum Mollusca; class Bivalvia; order Unionida; family Unionidae; genus Potamilus; species Potamilus streckersoni. The sequence goes on along the minus strand of JAEAOA010000617.1, from coordinate 440,439 downwards.
GTTAAGCAGTAAAGTGTATGTTACTTTTAACAGCAATTTTAACCATTTTACATTTTTGGTACACGTTTCATGTATAGAAAGATTTAAGAGTAAAATAAGGTCGTTATAGCTGTATAATTATTCTTAACAAAAGAATTTTGTGTGTACTTTAAAATCTTGAGAGAACTCGTTCAGTATCAAATCAGTGAAGCCGCATGATTAATGGCAGCAGCAAATTTCCATACTCAAAATTTACAAATTGATTGTCTGCAACTACATCACAAAATCAGTGTAATTTGATAACTTAGAAAAACTAAGGGCTTTCTAACTCAGTCTCAGAGCCTTTCCCCAAGTTATTGGAGCTTTCATAGTTGTGATTTTACTGGTCCAAGTATTGAACGATATCAGAGACCACCATTTTGTCGACTGGAGAAGACAACCCAGTTACGACCTACTTTAAATAGCAGATTGCAACCAGAGCATCAACAGTGACCATATGATCTGACATAATGGTCATTCTTACCAATGAATGTAATATCTAATGGGGTTTTCCCAGAAGGTGGCACTATGAAAACCCACTCAAAATAGCTGTTCTTTACAAGGTTGCCAAAAGGCGCTTGGTGTAACAGTGGGTAAATTGCTAAAAGGGGCTTATATTATGTAAAGGGTTAATGCAGTGGTTGCATATATTGCTTGTTTTTAAGAGTTAATGCATATTGCCTGGGGGTAAATAAGGTTTTTTTCTATTAAACCAGCAAGTGAGAATCATTTGAAGGATTTGACTGATAGTGCTAAAGGTTTGTGATGTTTATTGTTTTGTTTCTTTCTCCTCAGATGTGAGTGATTGCATCCCCAAGCTGTCCTCTATTCAAGTTGCAGCAACTGGGTTGCACACTTTGTTTATAGAGTTAATCCCTGTAATTGTCTTCTTTGAATTAAGCTGAAAACTTTCATCTCAGAGTAAATGATTCTATTTCTGGATGAGATAACTGTTTCTTTTTATTTCATTAATTCTTAGATATGCACTGCAGAGGTATAGAGTTGTCCTATTTTCCTAAAGCCTAGTACAACTGAGCACTAATAATGATGATACATAATGATAATAATAGATAAACCGCCAAATAAAACGAGCCAAATTTTAATGCTGGAGAAAATAATTATTGTAACTAAAAGTGAATAAGAGCAGGCCACTCACATAATAGTGGTTTAAGCATCAGTAAAACAAATTAATTAATGATGTTATAAAGGAAAAGGGAGTAAATCGGAAGTGATTTTGTATGCTAATGCATGTACATATGATCTTCAAATGTAATTGTGAGTTCGTGTTTAATTGACGAAGTAAATCTTTATTGCTATATAATTTTGTTTTCAGACGAAATGCATACAATAATTTAGCAAGAACTATTAATAAAAAATTTAATATGTTTATTGATTGAGGTTATTTTTATTAAATTTGTTCTGAAAGTGGACTTTGGAAACTGGTCTCTTTGTAAAAATCTGTTATGAGAGACAACCTATCTGGAGAGACTGGTCTTTTTTTGCAGAAGTGGCAGTCTCCCATAACAGGTTTGACTGTTATTTGTTAGGGTTTTTTTTAATCATTGTGTTGGCAATTAAAATAAGGAAAATATTGACTGAAAAAAAATCTGAATGGTCAAAAAACATTAGTCCACACTGATTTGCTGATTTTTTAAGAGAAAACTATGAGAAGCTATGGTCTGCTTCACTTTTGCTCTGCATTTTTGTTCCCAATTTTATCAGAAACCTCATGTAGAAAGTTTATATCAGCTGGGTAATGCACAGTCAAGTTTGTACCTTTGTTTAATGCATGCATTACTTTTTACTGGCTCAGAGTCCATTGGCAGGGCATTTACAGCCCTGGCTAGGGGTCTAATCAAGTTGATTGATGGCAGATTACATCCTCCATTCACTGGCTAAGATTTCTGAAATTTTCTGCAGATTTTAGGACTGAGTGAATAACATTCTGTTTGTTTGAACTGCTGCTCAAGGTCAGGGAATTTCTTGGTTGCATCCAAAACACCAAGCTCAAGCTATGACAGGGTAATCAACAGTATCTAAAAGCCATTTATCAAAACCATTCTTTGCTCCCATATTTACACTTGAACCATCCATGTTGACCCAAACAAAGTGAGTGATATAATGTTGTGTTGTCACAATCATCAAAATGTATGCCAGGGTTACAAAGTAAAAACCCTATCAGAATCTGAGCTTTCAAGATGTTCAACACTAGAGAGCATTGTAACTTGACTTTTTTATTGTCATGGTCTACATGTGTAATACAATGCATTCTTGGTCTCTAACTGCTGAATCATTACTAGCATCTGAAAGGATGGATCTAAATTTAGCATCTGAAAGGATGGATTTAAATTTAGCATCTGAAAGGATGGATCTAAATTTAGCATCTGAAAGGATGGATCTAAATTTAGCTCTTGATATTTTATTGTAGACATTTTCCAGTATGATGTTAGATGTACAGTTTATGAAATTTGTGAATGCAGTTATCTAGATGTGATCAGTTTCAACTACATGTTTTATATGAACCTAGACAACAACAAAAATTCATAGTCTGGTTATGCTGTCTTAAGTAGCTTCTTGTAATGCTCGCTTTAACTCATTTATTGAGAACTTTGTCCAAACCAGAGAATTTTTTCCCTTCATATCTAGCCTTTTCGTTTTCAAATTTTAATGGACTTTTATTGTGCGTTGCACTTTTTTTGTGTGTTGGCTGTTTATCTTTCTCTGTGATAACCTGTCCTGCAAATAATCCACTGGTTTTGTCTGCAGTTAATGGATATTACAAGATGCATTTAGTCAGTATTTGTTGGCGTTGAGACAAGGAAGTTCCCACAGCCATGAATCTTTCAATTCCCATAGTTGAGTTTAGTTTTAGCCTGTTTTGTTGACTTTTCATTTAAGCTTTTCACCATTTGGTCCTAGGTTTATAGGAAAATGATCAATCGAGATGCATTCCTTGAAAAATTCATCATATTCACACAATGGTTCCAGAGTCTGTCAATTGGTTCTAAACATTGAATTGCTTATGCAGACCTTATCCTCTAGCCAATGAAATTTGTTCTGATGTAACCATTAGATGATTTTGCCTACACTGGTACCATCTGCTGTCATTGGTTGTCGCCATGAAGGCAGTGGATGGTTTCAGTCCTAATCAATAAATTTCAGCATACACTATGTAAATACAGTTGCAACACTATGGATTTTAAAAAAGTGGCACAAAAAAAATGAAAAACAAAAAGTTTAATAAAAGTCAATGAATGATTAATTTCCCTTGAATACAAAATGAACATTTAAAAAGAATACATTATTGTGAAATTGAATCTCAAAAAGTCCTAATTCTCAAATAGTCCTAAAAGTTCTATCACAAGTCCAAATGTATTAAGTTCCAATTGAATTCCACTGGTATTCCAAATATATTATGATGCTAAATGTGTTGATATGCATGTAGTGTTGAATGTGTTAATATGCCAATGGCCTGGAATGTGGTGATGTGCTAGCAGTCTTTTGGTGTATTACAGTAATATTATCCAAGATGTCCTTTGTCAGAATTCACTATAATTCCAAATTAATGGTTTAGTCTAAGAATATTACTGAGCAATTCATTCACTGGAATTGCATATCAAATTAAAAACTGAATACAACAATAAGACTGATTATATTTCAGTTGTTATGGCACTAGTGAATAATCCCAATGTAAACAAGATTTTATACTCCTTCACTTGACCTGGATTGCAGTTACCATTTTCTGAAAATACTCCGTCAACTAACTTGATATGGAAATATCCATTCTGTTAATTTCTAAGGTTAGAATCGATACTATATCTTGAATTAAAATAGAAGTGAACATGTTTACTGTGGATAAAGATCTGAATATTTAATCCACAATGACAGATAAATATTATCTATGTATTATGATGCTTTTAAAATATGTCACATGTCAGGTACACTATCAACCTGACTTTAGACAAAAGTACTGATGTACATAGCTTATAATCATTAAGAAAAGCCAACAAACAGTACAAATTAAATGTACTTAACCCTTTCATCACTAAGTAACTTTGTAGGCATAGAATCCTCAACACTAAGTAACTTTGGAGTTGTAAAGCAAAATGACTTGTGGACTTTGAAACAACATAAGTTTGTCAATGTTAAAGATATCTGGCTGGATTAGGTGTCAAAATCAAGGTTAAAAATCAAATTTTATGACTAATTCAATAAAATGTGCATATCTATTACAACTGTTAAAATGCAGATACAAACAGGTAACACAACAGGTAAATACAAGTAATTATTTTATTACCTCTTAGAAAACTTAGAAAGTTCTCAAAACTTGTTCAATTGACCCTAGACGTACTAGTGAATAATCACAGTAGCAACACAAGTCTTTCTTTCATGATGTCCATAATATAAAAGATTCTATAAAATGAACCAAAATGATCTCCAAGGTGAGATCTGTCCACACACCTAGATCGCCTCTGCCTTGTTTGATCGTCACATTTAAGTTCGTTAAACGGACAATTTTTCCAAAAACTTCATTTGAATAGAATATTTGAAAATATTCCGAAGCTTTCCTGGAGCCATTTAAAACTCGGGTGTGCCCAACTCTGTCAGAAAACTGAAACAAATCTCTTTGGTTTTCTGGCTTCGTCCAAACAAAATCACGCGGAGCGTACAATTCCTCTGGTTCAAAACCTTCAAAGTCCTCTTCATTGTCATCACTGTCACCCACAAGTGCATTCGATTGTGTCTCCATACGTCTTCTCTCATTTTCATCCAAATTTACCAGGTCGAAATTATTTAAATCCTGCGATAACTCCTCTGAAATTTCTTCAAACTCTGCCATTTTGGATACAAATTTCAACATTCGTAAAACATGTTAAAAGTTCCTACTTTGTTCAATATTTCTAGTTGTATACAAGCTAAACTCACAAGATCATCCAAATATAACCCACATTACAAGATGGAAGTTATCAGAGGTACCTCGAAAGTTATTTAGTCGGATACTACAAAGCTAAAGAAGAACACTGCTCCAGACTGAAAAGTCGCTCCATAGTGTTTACGGACTTACTTCCCTCTGACTGATTTTGCAGTCCACAGTGATGAAAGGGTTAACATTTTATTACACCTGTAGGGCACTTGTGTAAACATTGCTCGGAAAAAAAATTGTAGCCCTTTCAAGTTAGAGACCACAATTTACTTGTCCACCTATAAGTAACCTTGCAAAAGTTGCTTGTCCTTGAGAACAAATTTCTGACTTGGACAATATCAATCTTACTTTCTTGTCAACCTGTGGCCGGTTGCTAAACTTTTTTCATTGTTTTGGATTATTATGTATCAGACTGCTTAGCTGATCATTGCAAGTTGCTATGGCAACTAAAGATGAACTTTCATGTTATTTGAGTAAATCAAGTTATCTCTTCCAGACAAAGACCTTGTTGAATAATAAAAAGGTCATCTTCATTGACATATGGGAGATTGCTTGGTTGTGTTGTGGATGGTTGATGTAATTTTTTTATTCAGTGTAGTCAAGATAAAGAAGGAAAGATATCACAGGACCCACAGGTGATAAACCAACATCACAATTTCTTAATGTGCCTTGTGATCACAAGGTCTTCAGCAGCAGCTGAATTGGTCTTTAGCATTTTCCATTTAATGAAATTAAAGTTATATTTCAGGCAAGACCAAAAGGAGAGGGTCTGACCCCTTATCAGGGCAAGAAGCGTTGCTTTGGGGAGTACAAGTGTCCCAAATGTAAAAGAAAATGGATGTCTGGAAATAGCTGGGCCAACATGGGACAGGAATGTATGAAGTGCCATATCAACGTCTACCCACACAAACAGGTATGGTTTTCATGAATATAGCATATTATTGTGACCCTGTAGTTAAATTACATGTGTGTTAAAGTTTTAATTCTTTCAAACTCTTTGTTTCATTTTGTATCATTAAATATAATTTTTATTGTGATGATGATTATGTTCACAGGGTCTGATATTTAATCAAGGATTAAGTTCCACAATTACTTGTGCTGAAATCATGGCATCAGTATCTAAGAAAAAAGGCATTGTCTTGGGTTGCAAATCATAAAAAAGCACTGATGTAATAAACAGTTTTCTTGTACTTGTGAATGTTGTTGAAACCAGCTAGAATGATGTTAATGATTTTTTCAGAGGATGAGCAGCTTGAAAATCGAGGTAATTTATACAGAAACGAGAACAACTTTGTTAGAAAAAGTGTTTTATTGACAACTATTCCCAATGTGATTGTAAAAAAAGAGTATTCAGTCATTAAACAGCACCCTTTCCTCACCTTTCTCATTTATTCTCAATGTCCAGCAATGATAGCATCACTTATTTTGGAAGGTCTTCCAGTAACTTGCACCATCACTTCTAGTGCAAAACGTGTTTTTGGACCCTGTTGTGCGTGAATCATGGAGGGAACAAAAATGTTATCTTGTATCAAGTCACAAGAAACCAATGATTTAATTTCCTAGAGAGTTGCCTGGTATTGTTTAGTACAAAAAATCTCTGGCTTCAGAAAAATCCCACACAATATATCAACATTAGTAGTTTACAAAAATTATTTTATTCTAAAAGTAAAATAAATATGCTCTGGTTCAAACAAAAACTGCCCCCACCTTCCTGATTAAATGGTTGGGTCCTAACATGCACATGAACTGTTGTATAAATTCCTCCATGAAGGATAATTTTTAATGTTTGATTACTGTTAATATATGGATCCACTGCATTGTATCTCTGGCATAAATGAAAAATAGTGCATAATACCAACTCTTTGCAGCGCCCTCTAGAGAAGCCAGATGGACTGGATGTTTCTGACCAGAGCAAGGTGCATCCACAACACTTGTGTGAGAAATGTAAGGTACTTGGTTACTACTGCAGAAGGATGAACTAAGGAAGGAATATGAAGATAAAAAAATATTCAGGTGGAAAAATGGATTTCAATCTACAGTTTCGTGGAAGTGGCTTGATCTCTTCCTTCTTGTGATGGAAAAAAAATCTAAATTCCTGCATTTGGACATGCCATGTGGAAATATTTATTTTGGATTTTTCTCAAAGGAAAGGTTTTGTTTGATATTTACATAAAGATTTTTAGATGAGGTATATGCTAAATATTTACAGTTTTAACCTGTAGTTTGTTAAGATAGTGCCTTAAAGTTATTTGTGAATTTTCACCTATGCAAGTTGATGTATACAGGTATATATTCAGAGGGCCTCAAATATTTTTTTTACTACTTACTTTTTAAAATATAGTTTCTCAAATTATTAGTTACCAGTAATTTATTTTGCAGTCAGTTTTTGGAATAATTTCTAACAAAACAAAATAGTCTTTAACATGCTAGATGATCTAAATATGAATGCATACTTTGAGCTTAAGAAAACTTAAGATTCTTGAAGTGAAAATGACTAATTTTAGATTTTATGCTGGAACTGAGGATGAGAACTTCAGAGGTTCTAAGCAAGTGTGCTACCACTGCTCAAGCTGAACTGCTACCACCTACCCATTTTTAAAATTTACCTTAAATTTCTCAAAAACCTTGATTCTGAAAATTTCCATGTAAACAGGAAACTTTTGTGAAATGTACATTCTAACAAAAGTTCCCAACACCATCCACCTTGCTAACTATATGCAATTTAATTTGTTCAATCCTTATTGAGAATTTCTTCTTTTCTTTATTGCCAAGTAGGAAATAGATATTGACATTTTTATTGTGGAATTCACTATTCTGAACCAATGATTTAACACCATATTGATGGGATTTTCATGAAATTCATAATTTTTAAAACCACAAGTTCATTCACATTCTACTGCTGCTACATGAAATAAGGATGTATATACAGTTAGATCATGGGAGATTTAAGAAATTTCATGTGGCAGTCAATGCAAGTAAGCATACAAACAAGCATACAAACAAAGCTATGGAGAAAGATTAGCTTACATATAGGCACAACAGCTCCTTCAACATACATACTTGCTGTACCAATTTCTCATCAGAAAATATTATCTATCAGGTTGCAAGTAGTAAATCCTCCATGTGCTAAAACAACATACTGTTGGAGGAGGTATTGTATATTGTATTAGAATGAATCATGGTACAGAATTGTTTTGGGTCAGACCTAATATATCTTTGTAAACTATGGCTCCAAGGGTTTATCATTTATTGCTGTAGCCTGCCTCAGATGGTGCATGGGGGCGGGGAGAGGAGGAGGGAATGATTTAATAGTCACTGCTGTAATACTTCTTAAATGTGCTTTACCAATTTTACAGGAGTGATGCCAGTTAGTTTAAGCACCAGTGACCACTCTAAGAGAATGTTATGACCAACTATGTAGTGCAACTATTTCATGAAAGTCATGGAAGCTGTGAAGCTGTAGAGCTTTAAAATTGTTCATGTTGTATAGTTGTATGGTGGAAAGTGAATAGGTAAACAACTTGGCTAATAAACCCTATTTTTCCAAACCCACACATCAACTAAGTATTTGCTGTTTGGTTTATTCACACCTAGCTGTATAGAAACCAATCAGGGAACCATTGAAATATATGTTGTGCATTACTTGATTGAGAGCCACCATATTCAACAAAGGGAAATTCCATCTTACAACAGCTGCAGTATAACTAGTTAAATATATTGGTATTGTGGTGGAAGGTCAGAAGAAACTCGTCCAAGGTCACTGGAAATTTACGTGTATCCTTGAATCATAACCATGACAGTAGGTATATTAAAGTATAAAACCAAGCTGGGTTTCGAAAACTTATAATTTACCAATTAACATGAATTACTTATTTTTTTAAATGGGCAACATGGTTTTTCTTTTGAAATAATTGTGTTTTTGAGGAAAAATTGTGCAGATATTGTGGTGGTGGTGCTCAGATATAGCCAGCAATTATGAACATAGAATACATATCCAAATCTATTTCGATTTAGGGAGTAAAAGTAGCTAATGAATTTGATAAAATGATAACATAAAACATATTGCTGTAATAGTAATAGTTCTACAAATGAACAAAATATAATAATAGAAGAGATATTTGAGGTCTAAAATTTTTTCGACACCTTTTGTTCTTATGCCAAGAGCAAAGCAATTTTGCTTCAGAGTATTAAAAAATTTATTAATATTTATCATCTTTTTCCCCAACAATTAAATTTGCTGCAAAATAAATTAACTCCTAGAGCCAAATCATGTATTAATTTAATTTTTTTTAATTCATTATAATGTGCCACTTGCCATGCCAAATGCATCAACACCCTTGCAGAAAAACCCCTGAAAGAAGTTTGAAAAAGCAGCCATCTTGAAAGCTGGCATGTTTGTGATAATGCTTCAGTTCACTTGTGAATTAATTTGTTGAACACTCCCAAGTCATAGCCATGTTTTTGCCAAGACTGAAATGGTAAAAAAGCACTTTTATACAAGTTTTCAGACTAAAATTGTGACCTCTTTCTTTAGATAGCTGCCAGAGTTTTATTTCAAGATGGCAGATGCTGGTAACAGGCAGGTTTTTTATGATAGAAAAAAATACTGTATTGTGACGGATATGTTAAATATTGAATGGTGTATCATGACAAATAAGCTAAATATTGAATGGTGTATCATGACAGATAAGCTAAATATTAAATGGTGTATCATAACAGATAAGCTAAATATTGAATGGTGTATCAGGACAGACAAGCTAAATATTGATTGGTGTATCATGACAGATAAGCTAAATATTGATTGGTGATTACCATACACTCTTGCTTACAGTCTACTCAAACTGCACAGACTGAGATCTGTCATTGCATAATGCACCAGCACATTTAGGTCTATGCAGTTTGCTTGGAGTAATTGATATAACTTGCAGCATACACCCTTATCTGCTGGCACATAGTGATCAGTCAATGTTGTGTGCAGATGGATTTGACTTTAGTATTTATTGTAATATAAATTTTGAAAGCTGTATCTCTGTTTATCATATGTAATGGCATCAGAATTTTCTTAACTGTCAGTGTACTATACAAGTAAATGTTTTTGCATGTATGAATTGATTACAGAAACTGTATTTGTGCACTGTGCATCACATTAGCTGATCTGTGTTACAGTTGTAAACATACCTAAGGCTAATGAATCATACAGTAGGCAAGCTATCCTTTGTGCTCAATTCATCTTTACTTTTCCATTGTTGTTTGTGTAGCATTTTTTTCAATTACAAAAAAAATTAATTCAGAATTTTAATTTTTTTAAAAAGAAAAATGACAAAAATTGTATGACCACAGTATAGCTTAATGGAATAAAAAACCCAAAAAATGAAGATGTTCTGATAGCATGTTCATGAATTTTTTTTTTTGTCATTATCCATTTCTGGATTTATCATGTCAAGACATTTTCTTTCACCAGAAAATAGCTCAAATGAATGGCATTGAAGGTTTTATGGATTCATGGACCACATTTTTTTTTTATATCTCTTTTATGAGAATTTTCCAGCAATGGACATTTGATACAATTTTTCAGCATTTGACCAAGTCAGGATGCAAATTGATTTGTATAAATTTCTGGTCAAAGCTGGGAATTTTTTTCCAGTTTGAAAGATGTATTGAAAATATTGCAGTATTACATTCTGAATATCAGAGAAAGATGGAGATATTTATCATGATACCATGATTTGTATATTATGTTTTTTCCACAAGGACAATATAAGTCCGATAAAAAATACTTGATATGTATATGTTATGTATTACAAGTAATTGTTGTGAATTATTAAGGGCAAATTCAATTTTACAGATAATTTAACATCATTTTCTTTGTAGGTCAAATTACTAATGGATTTAGAAATTTTCATGTTCTGTTGAATCTTTGCTAGTACATCTTCACTAGCTGACTGGTGACAACGGAAACTTGACCTGCCATTGGACTATTGAAAGTATGACCGATACTAGTATGACTGACAATATACCAGTCCTAGACTAGTGGACTACTGCTGATTTCAAACAACTGATATGCAAGGCAAGACGAAGGTCTCAAAATAATTACCTTTCAAAAAGTTGATTACTTTTCCAGATCAGCATGCTTTTATTTGTATATTTTCCAATAGAAACAAAAGGCTATGTGATATTTTGTCATTGCAGCCGTACATGTCTGGTATTTGAAGTCTTGGAAATTTAAATGAAATAAACTTTTTTTAAAAGTGTATTTTATTTCTTTCAAGACTAAACAATAACCCAAAAGGTGTTATTACACATTCCATGTCCGAAATGAGTACACATAATTAAAGTAGTCTTGCATTAGTGTCAGACATTAAACCATATGCCATGGGCACACTTCATTGTTTGTAAAATTTGAGTTGCCCTGTTCTAGATGAGAGATTCCATCAAATAGAGAAATAAATGCAGTACTCCCTCACTGTCATGCCATTCATACCTGCTTTATTAAAGGAGACTTAAGGGAGTACAGTATATGCAGTAGTCATACCATTGTCATACAGTACATTCATACCTGCTTTATTAAAGGAGACTTAAGGAGTACAATATGTGCTGTAGTCATACCATAGTCATACAGTACATTCATACCTGCTTTATTAAAGGAGACTTAAGTAAGGGAGTAATTATATGCAGTAGGCGTACCATCATCATAAAGTAGTCATACTGTAGAGTTTCAGAGTTTATTTACAAGTCAATCTTTATTCATTCATCCATTTGTACATGCCATAAAGAAAAACAACACCAGTTTAGAATTCACTTTAATTACATGAATTTTTGTATCAAACTTGGGTAATTTAGTTTACAGTTCCATGCTTAAAGATATTGTCAAAGATACATTAGCAAACATATCTATGTAGTAAACAATCAGTTATGATTGTTGCTTACATTTGTCCATGGGTAATACAATTCACTTAACCTATTTGTCAATTGCATGAAATCTTTCAATATGTAATGTAGATAAATTTAACAAAAAGATTTGGACCCTGAGTGGCAAAGTGCTCTAAAGTATTCGATGTTACTGGTCACTGCCATCTCACTTCTGTCTGCATGAGCTCAAGTGTTGTGCTTGTCTAATGTGGGTATGTGAGAAAGCTTGCCACTAGCTTCCCATGGATTGCTAGCTCTTGCCAGGGTTTTCCTTGGGTTCTTCCTCCACCATTTGTACTGGCCCATTGTGTGCCAAAAAATGGCAAGCCCACAACAACATTAAATTTAAAAATCTATGTTTATAAGAGGTGTTATATTCAATTTGAATGATGTTTAAGAGTGTGCTCCATTGAGGTAATACTGAATGGGGAAATGCAAGAATGTGATTATTAAGAAATCAATTTATTGTAAGAGAAGATGGAGACTTTCAGTATTATACATGTATCATTTATTTCAGATATAGTGAGAATCAAGCATTACAAATTTGAGTCACATTTTGCAATTGTGTATTGTTACATGATAATTTCATATGGCAGTCGTTTTGATACTTCATCCTCATTATCTTTAAATTTAACCATCATTTAGTTCATAAATCTCTTGTTTTTACTAAAGCTTTTAACAGGCATACCCTATGAATCAAGCTTACTGATTGACAACATTCCACATGCTGAAAGAAACACAATAACATCTTGGTTGTTTACAAGCATTTTTAGGTAGACAATGTTCTCAGTGGAGCTATCCCCAGTTAAATGTCGGGCAGGTGCAGTCACATCAATCCATGGAAGAAAATCCACTATTGTCTCTTTATTGTCCATGGCTGACTGTGCAAAGATTTCCTTGTTTTTTGAAGAGTTTATATAAACAAAATTGTGCCATGAACAGAACATTGTAAACAGTATTGCACACATAAATGAAATGGCCTGTTTTATTGAACGTTTTTGAAAGAGAAACTTTGATCATCTCGTACAAACAGTGTGAAAAGTCATGTTCTAACACGAAGTGGCAAGAAAATTTTACTTGTACTCACAGTAACTGGTTAAGCAAGTTTAAGCATGGTCATGTAAAATGAGGAAATCTCCATGGAGACAGCCAGGTTTTATAATAATGATAAAATTACTTCAAAAGACAAGGTCTTATTATTTTTTATTTTTTTGTTCTATTTGCAAAAGTTTATTATTGCTGCTGCTCTTGAACTATTTGGTGGATATACATGCAACTTCACACCGACATTCATCCCATGGTCTAGTCGGTCATAGATGAAAATGGTTCTTTTTGCAACTCCGATAAGGCTGTCACGGTAGCAATCTTAAAAGTCTTGAATGGATGGTCAGTTATCAACAGAGGGTTTTGTACTTGTTATGACTTTGAAATGAAAATGAAAATAGAAGTTCAGTATAGTCATCCAGAAAAAACAGAAGGTCAAATTGATGTGGTTTTCATGAAAAGACTTCTTATGATGTCTACTTGATCCTAAATGAAAATGGCACTCATCTGGAGTCTATTTTGGCTGCCACAATGGCGAGCTTGAAAATCTTATTATCACTATTTCTCTTGAATGAATGTTCATGTCATAAAGGTGTTTTCACTAAAAGACTTTATAATATTTTATGTTAAATTAAAATGCTGCTAATTTGATGTCCAATATGTGGTTCTCCTCAAAAGTTTGCTTTAGCTGCTCCTTTTAAAGGAAAAGTCGTTTTGATTGGAATTTATCAGAATAGTTCCTGTGGCATATACTTTTTCCTAATTGAAAATGACTAACCCTCAATATGACCACCTTGGTGGCTGTCTTGAAAATATTATTATCTCTATTGGCAACGGTTGTTATATCAGCACAAGATGATACCTGGTTGGTCCAGAATATACAACCAGTATGGCTGTCATGATGGATGTTGTGCAATTCTTGTTGTCACTACTTCCCAGTGGATGATGATTATTATGACATTAGGTTTCAACCAAAAAGACTTACAATGGTGCCCAAAATATCCATTATGCCCACCACAGAAGCCAATTTGTAAATCTTGTTATCACTGAATAATATCAGAGATGGTTTCACCACTTGTCGGTTTAAAGGAAAAAGTGGTCTTATCAATGAATTCTTGTAAATTCTTTTAGTCCACTAGTGTCAGTCCCTTCAAGGGTCTCTTGTTTTTTTTATTTTTGTAAAGATTGGAGGTTTGGTTACCTTTATTTGGCAATAAAGTGATCTGTCTACAGATGCAAACATGGCAGCCAACCTAGCCCAGCCACAGGCCCACTACTCCTGCATGGGTGTAGAGTATGTTAACCACCACTGTGCTAAATCCATCTTGGGAATAAAATTTACTGATAAAGGTTTTTGGTTAATCAAGATATAGCAATAATAGCTTTACCAGCTTTAAGACTGGCTTGGTGGGCAGAATAATGTAGCATCTGTCAATCCATAAACTTGACAAATTAATGCCATGGTCAGTGCAGTGTTTGTTGAGGTTTTAGGATTTAACACACAGCCTTGTGTCCAGAAATGCATTTTTTGTATTTTGTTTATTAAATTAGTATTATGGCAGTGTTTCTTATTGTTTGAAATAATTCAAGAACATGTTATCTTTTACTAACAACCATTGCAGTAATGTGGGATAATTAAGGACACAGGTCCACTTCCACACATCACCTGATAAAAGTATAGTGTCAACTTGTCTGGTACAAACAACACCTCATTAAAATCTAGTGTAAACTTGCCAGTTTGTTCACTGGTAAAACATTTACCACAGGCCTTGTTTCTTTTACATGTTTATCATCATATAGCTGGTTATTTTGAATAGGATGACATCACAATCTTTTAGTGATTATAATTTTAGTTGATTATGCTATGTTATTTATTTATTTTTTAAATTGAGGATTGAAAATCTGCAGATGATTGGATTTATTGGTTCTTGAATATAACTATGAAACTAAATATTTGTAGTACTTAATAAATTACTATCTGCATCTTTCAAAATATATGCAAAACTCTTCCAAATTGTCTGTGTTGCAAATATATACCATATATAAACTGTACAGACTCAGATCTGTCATCACAGATTGTGCAGGCAATCCTGGTCCTGTGCAGTTTGATAGGAGTTATCAGTACAACAGACAACATACACCCTGATTATTATCTGCAGCTACATTATGGTACTGCAGATCAGGATCTTTGTTGTTTACAATTTAATTTGACTTTAAAGTATGTACAGTAAATATATGTCACAAAGATGTACAGTAGTTCCCCTCTTACAGGGCCACCCATTCTGCACCTGGTAAAGTGACCTTATAAGGCAGGTGGCCTTTCCAGGGGAGGGGTGTGTGCTTGACTTGTGTATTGTACATCAATACTGCCACTTCTCTGCTGTTACTGCTGTTCAATAATTGTAATTTTAACAATTATCAGAATGACTAAACCAGACATCTAAGGACAGCACCACAGTGTGGCTATCTGGATTAGGTGTGTTTACCTTTTTGTATAAATTACAATTTGAGTCTTTCTCAGCTTTATGGAATAAATGGGGCTTTTTGGAAAATGTAAATTTTAAAATATAAACCTTAGTGGTATGAATACTTTTAGTCTACACTTCTTTCATGAAAATCTGACATCAGAAAACAGATATTGGATTATTTTAACACTTTATATAATAAAATACTGGTTCTCTATACATATTTTAAAAAATGCAGCTGCTTGTGAGGGGTAAATTTTATATTTTTGCACTAATATGCTGGTCACCTTGGGCTTTTTGTGAGGTAAATTTAGCAAACAAACAGGTTGGTGCCCACTAATTCTGGCCATAAGAAGAGGGTGGCCACTGGGCAAAGAGGTCATTCCTAGAGGGGAACTACTGTATATTATATCTTACTTGCAGTATTTCTCTCATGATAAGACAAAAATTTTCTTTGTAAATATTAGCCTGAATTTAGTTTTAAAAAATGGACAGTGGGCCTATTGTGAGATAAATACTGTACACTATCTAACTAAACTTGGGTAAAATCCAAACTTGGGACTTGTGTGAAATGGTAGAGATGACTGAGTTAAATATTACTGGTTTTATGATAGGATTAAAGGTTGGTGTTATGAAATTTGGCAAAAGAATATATATATAAATATAAAATGCAATTTACTTTAAATCCAGCATATTTGCTAAATGTTTCACCAAATATATCTTTGTATGGTAGGATAGTAAGAACTTCATTAAAAGTTCCTACTCTTATGGAGAAGTGACCAGACAAAGCAAAAATTTTTATGTATATTAGTTGTGCTTTGAGGTGTTTCATTTCATTTGCTTTGCATTAATTTAAAAACATTTGTGTGATTGTAAGTATTCTATAATAGAAAGTATCTTGTGTATAGTTGGCTGGTTTGTGTATTTTGTTCCAAGAGTATATCATTTACATATTGTTTGTGATTGAGGGTTTTGTGGATATTACTAACCAGTGTTTTGTTTCTTTCAAAAACACATTGTCATATAACCCATTTTATGAAGGCATTTGACAATGATTGCAAGTAACCACATTTGTATGTGGCAAACATTGTGCTGTAAATCGCTCATGGAGGTGTCAGAATGGTATGTACATGCCATCACAAGTACTGGCTGTATGGTGCTCATTAAAAGTATTCAGTATTAGAATCTAATAAACTAAGAAAATTAAAGATATGCTTGGTATATCAAACATTTAAAGTAACTGGAGAGACTTAAGCAAATTCATTTCATTTAATGTTTTACTGATTTTTATGGCACACATGGAAAACATTGATCCAGATCAAATTATCGGTAAATGTGTTTATTATATTAAAATTATGTTCAGAGCTCCACAAATGTTTTATTGCTATTTATCCTCCTAGACAAGAGACCAAAACATGAACACAGTGTTGTCCCTATCCTCATATGGGGCATGCCCTTCCTTGGTGATATTTTTGCCCTCTTTGAGGTACAGCAGCTGTTCTTAGATTCTGTTTTGTATTTGCATAGGTCTAATGCATGTCATTTGTTAACATTAAATATGTACAACTTGGACATAAACTTGACATCTTTATCCTTCTTTATCCATCTTTATCTGGCAGTGCAAATATTTAGATGCAATGCATTTTGATTGCATGAAGATGCACTCTTATGTGAGATTGCTGATGGAAGAGACTTTACTGCACTTAAAATGTCTAGGAGGCAACTGGCACCATGCTCAATGGTGGATTGGACAAAACTGAACTGTTAGTTTTATTTCATTTTTGAGAGAAAAAGTTGCTTGTCCTTCCACAACTTGTTACAATAGAAGGACAAGTGGATTTTTCAAGCCTAAAGTTGGTAGTCAGGTAGATACGAGTGTGGAACATCATGTTCATGCCATGCAGTATTGTTCTGAAATTTTAATAAAGATTTATTGACATTGAAATGTCTTGAACACCCCCACCCCCAACCTAGTCTTGCCAAACACGGTATTAATCAAGTGGAAAGGCCTTTCATTTGATATTATATAAACATACGTGTTTACAATTTTGGTTATTTCAACCATGTCCTACAGGATCTAGAAGATCTATACAAATTCATTTTCTATTTTCTCAACTTTGCTTGTCTAACATCAGCTGCCAGTCAGTTGTTATTCAAAGTTTCATTGGCTTCTGTCCAATTTTGTCTTGTTTACATTTGAACTATCATCACTGTCTATGACCTAATGACAACCTCTGGTGCTGATGTTTTCTGAAGAGGACAACTTGTGGCACCCCAATAGCAAGTCACCTTGACAATTGCAGCTGAGGTGTATAAATTCATTTTGTAAATGGCTGCATTATTTTGCATGCATCAGCATGTCACTTACAACCAAAATTAAATCTTTGCATAAAGTGGTAAAACTTTTCAAGATCTCACAGAAAATGATTTGCCTTCTCATTGGGTTGGTTATCTTGGTTCTGGTGATTTCTCCATTCTCAAGTACTTCTAAAATTTTGGATAAGGAGGGTTGTACTTTATCACTGAATTTAATAGTTGCATTTTCTCATGTATTAATCATATTTTTGTGGCCAAACTGTTGTGATGATTACAGTACTATATTTAGGCCAGTGATATATTAGATACACCTACCTAAAAAAATGCAAAGTAGACCATGTTCTGCCTGCAGCATGACTTTGCTGATGTAACAGTTTTAAAATAATGGAGTTAATCTTCTGGTTCATTATGCAAAGACTGAGGTAGATGTAAGAGTTTGAAGTTGGTTGTGCTTTATGTATATCAAACAGACCATTTATGTACAGGTACAAGTCATATTCAACTGTAAACAACATAGACCTAATTTGCCTACTCATTATGTGCTGACAGATCAGGAATTGTGTTTGTTCTACTGATTAGTCTTACAAACTGCATAAATCCAGATCTGACAGCATTTTCTATATTGCATATAAATGACATAGAACTGAAAACAACATAGACCCTGATCTGCCATCACATAATACATCTACAGATCAAGGCCTGTGTTATTTTGTCAACAGATTAATCCTAACAAAACATATACAGCTAGATCTGCCTATGTAATATATGGCATGGCATCCACTACACCTGCTGTTTGCAGTTGAATCTGACTTGTACACCAGTACAAAAGGTAAATGCATATACAGAACTTCAGAGAGGGGGGGGGTTTGTGTGAGAGAGTACTATTATCATCAACTTGATAACTGCTGACATATCCAAAGATAATGCCAATAACTGTTGTAGGCATGAACATTCTCTATGCATCTTAACTTCTTTGTACAGAATAATTTTTTAAACCTGGAATCTGGAATATTGGTTTATCCATATCATAATAACAATATAGGTACTGAGTAATGATTCAAACACCTGGCAAGGATGAGCTCATGTATGTGAAAAGAAAAAAATGTTTTCAAGGTTTAGCTGAACGAATACAAATGTGTGTTGTTACTTAAAAAATCAAAACTTTCCTTTAAACAATTTCTCAATAACGTTGATAATTAAATAGTAGGGGAAAATTGTATTAGTCCAGTACTACATGTTATTATGGATTATACCATTATGCAGCTCCATTGTTCTTAATAGTGCCAAAATTTGTAAATATTTAAGCATGATTTTTTAAATTTGTTTTTATGGTATAGGTTTTGCCTGTGTTGGCAGATTGAGAGATTCAGGTTTCACTTTTCTAGTGGCAGCAATAATGTCAAGAATTATTGAATTTGTTGAATATTTGGACAATGATCTAAACATGCCATAGAAAGATTTGCAAGTGGTAAGATACATTGTTCCATGGAGAGCTTAGTTTTTCACTTTTTAAAAAAATAAAAGCATTTTTTTGTTTTCAATATATGTAGTGATTATTTTTCATGAATCAGTTCATCCTATAATCACTTATAAAATGATGTAGAAGTTTCAGTTGTGCAATCAACAAACAGTGGATTATGTATTTTTAAAAATTGTGTATAGTTTGAATCAAGAAAAATGCCCCCTTTCAGAGGAGTCATGACCAAAGTTTTATTTAATTAGTTAAAACTTGGAATTACTTTTGGGAAAATGCCCATCACAAATTCCAGATCACATGGAAACGTGTCTGCATAAGCATGAAAAATTATTTTTGATTACCATTACTATTAGTCTGAGTTTTAAATTTAAGTTGTCAGGCTGTATTTAGTGACCATGGGTCTTTCATTATACCATATATACTCATTTATTAAGTCGAGTCTGGTGATAAACAAGAGATTCTGATCTGCCATAGCATGATGCTCCTCCAGATCAGAGTCTATGAACTTTGCAGTTGGATAAGTTGTCTTATAAGTGAATATAAGTCGTCTTATAAGTGAATATAAGTTGTCTTATAAGTGAATATAAGTCGTCTTATAAGTGAATAAATATGGTGCCCTGGTACGTAAAATTATCAGTATAATACATTCCACAATATTGAGTCAATGTTTTGTAAATTTGGCTGAATACTGTTAATCAGCAGAGGTCTTTTTCTAAGTATTATTTTGGAATTGATGATGTGGATTACCAAATAAAAGTTGTAATGTATTTTTTTCATTATATCAAATTTTAGAAGGTTGTTAAATTTTTCTCTGTTCATTCAGTGTTCATTCTAATTTCTGTTTTTACATGCTTTCTGTGCATGTAAAACTTGATTCATCAGAATTATTTTCCAGAGATATTACTTGGTTAATATGTAAATTACTATTAATGAATTAGGAAGGAGGCTTAGTCTAATAGACAGCATGTTGTATTAACAATGGATGAGTGAATATCTAGTCATTCTGTTTAAAAGAATAATATAATGTTAACTTTTATTTTAATGAAAATTGAAGATACTAAGAGAATCGGCTTCCTTTTGATTATTTTGATCTCTTAATAAATAACATCACACAAGTTGATGGTTTTAATTTATTTTCACTTATTCATTCTTTGATCATCTTATATGCCTGCCACAAAGTGAAGCATGTTATGCGATGTTTTGTTCATTCATCCAGTTGTCACCAATTTTTATTTCTGTACAGTAATCAAGTATGGTTATCAAACTTTGGATAGCTTCAACTTGGATAAAGAACTTTATCTGTTTAAGGATCAAAAGTCAAGGTCATTGTTGCTGAAAGAAAAAAATGGCTTCTGCTCAGTAATTCTAATTGTCCACCATGTAGTTGTCACTCTGTGATAGATTGCACACAATACAAAAGACTACTATTGATTTTGAATGTCAAGGTCACTAAATTTAGGAAGATGAATTCTGCACAATAACTTTATTTCTCACATAGCTGAACCAAACATTATGGATAACTTGCACTGGAGATAAGGAAGAAGACTTGAATTCAGGGTCAAAAAGGTTGAAGGTCAAATTCACTGTGAATGAAAGAGTAAAAATAGTTTCCGCACCGCAACACTGGGCATATAATGTGCCATTCATGATACGTGCTTGAAATTTTTATAACTTCCAAATGCATGCATTCTCTAATTTATAAGACGAGGTGTTTGCTTTTTAGTGGAAATATATATGTAATCAGGTAAAGGTTTTTGTTTGTATGCAATGTGTTTTTCAAATACAAATATTTCCCCACAACAGCTTGTTTTGCATTTTTCTTGAAACTTGTCCTTTTTAGAAAGCTGTCCAAATTTTCCTTTTAATCACATGCATGCACACCACCTCTTTCCATCAAACATGCACAAACGCATTTTAAAAACTTGAAATATGTTTTCCTTCCTCTCTTTATTGTACCTACATTACAAAGATTCATTTCTGCATAATGTAAAAAACTAGGTTAAATTAGTGTACTTAATTGTCAAAGGCTAAAGTTCAGTAGTGTTATCTAGACACAATACAACATGGATGCATCTACTAGTATTATGCAGGTGAAGGAAACGTATTTTTCAGTCAAAAATAGTATTTAACTGTTAAATTTTGCTGAAGAAAAGTTAAAATTAAATTGTACCTATCTCTTTGTAATATAAATTCACAGCTTGGATCATGTGTAGTCCTAAAATTGTTGAGCAAAATGCTCAAGATATATATAGCTGTTTTGTGACCTTTTCCCTGCTTGGATGACCTTGATCTTGATATCTGAGTTAGGGACTTGACCATTATAGGACAATGTGTGGACCTGGTTAAAGTTTTATCAAAATGTCTTAAAGTTAAAAGGTGACACCATGAATATATTACAGGCTATGATAAGATGGTTCATAGTGCATGGATTTGTTCAGGCTTTGTCAAAGATATCAATGTTTAATAATGGGCTATGTTTGTTTAAACTTGCCTTGATTTAGTGATTTGTATGGAAACTCATTTCTGAAGGCCACCAGGATCACTTGGTTAACTGTTGTAAGATGAATTGCAGTGTTTCAAGGATAGTGCAAACGGAAATTTTGCTTCATTTCGATTGGACATGCTGTGGAAGGGTGCGTGATTTACATGAAAAGTTTAATTGTGCTAATAGAGATTTGAAAAAGTAGTTTATGCTTTTTGATTAAATTTTGCCTTGATTTGAAATGCGGGCTCATGTTATTCTGTTCTATACATCTGCTCAGATCTTTATTATTAGAACAATAAGTCATACTTTGTATTGACATTTACTCCGGCAAATTACACCATTGGCAATCACCTTTAGACAACGATAGCCAAAACCAGTCAACCTGCCACAAAAAAAGTTGAGGAATGGTTTACGGCAAACTGGGGTACTCATCAGAGGGATATTGAACATATTTATTTGAGTAAGAAATCTAAGGAAATATATATATATATATATATATATATATATATATATATATATATATATATATATATATATATATAACAAAAAGTGGTTATTGCAATTGTATTTTTAAGAGACAACAATCAGTGTGAATCAAATCATCACCTGCTTATATATTTCTATACATGTAGTTTTCTTGCCATTTTTTTTTCCATGTGTGATGAAAATATTGAAAAAGATTGATGCAATTTTCCTTGATGTTGTGGGTTGTATTAGAAATCTTGGATAGTGAAAGTAAACTTTCCTTTGAATTCTCTTGGGAGAAGAGTGATTTAGGCCAAACTCCATAGTAATATATCATGCCTTGTTTAGTGTTAGAAAGTTGCACTTATTTAGGGAGGCATTCTAAATGTGTACTGCCCGTTTATTGATTGTTGATGTAAGAAATACTCTGGCTTAATTGAGAAAAGATCCTCCTAGCAGAGAGGTAACATAATACTTGTGTGCTATCTCAAGTTGGTCAGTAAACCTTGAGTGTATGTAAGGAACTTAATTTTTGTGTCACGGTACTAGAGTCAAGGATATCGACAAACAGTTTGATTATGGGCTTCTGGTCGATTGGAAAAGATTAACTGAGATATGACATGAATCAACGGAATTCTTTGAGTGGCATTTTATTGAGCACAAAAACAACTTGCAGTTTAGTGTGAATGTGAGAAAGATGGACAGGCATCGTAACGAGAAAAGACATAGGCATCGGAAGGGGAAGGCATACAAGAGCTTGAACTAGCCAGATTGCAGGCTGAAGAAAAAAGATTGCAGGCTGAAAAAAAGGCTAGAGAACTTTATTATATATTAGCCATGGAGAAGCTAAGGATCAAAGCAGAGTCCCAAAGGGGTGAAGACTTGAATGAACGTTCAAGACCCACTTGCCAGCAATCTGAGGACAGACAGCTTATACAGATCACCATGCCCATGTTGAACGACAGAGACAAGATCATTGACAACTTTTTATCTCAGTTAGGGAAGTTGGCATTGCTTTATCAGCTACCTAAAGACCATTTGGTTATCATTTTGGCATTCTTTCAGGGGGTTGCGAAAGACGTCTATCATAACATGATGCCGAACGATGTAAATGACTACAACACTTTGAAGAAAGTGCTGCTATGGCACTATGAGCTGTTGGCAGAAATGTTCTGGAAACTCTTCAGAGTCTTCGAAAAGAGCTACAAAAACGCATGTGCAATTCCATAACCGCGTATTTTTAATTTTTTATAAATGGATGAAAATGGCTGGTACAGCATTAACATATGATGGTATACACAAGAAAATTTTAAAGGAACACATCTTAAGTATGTACCGGAAATACTTTATCGTGTTCTTAGCAGAGCTTGAATTCTTGATCTTGGATGATAGAAGTGTGATGGCCAAGTGCTATGAGAGCGCGCACTCCATCTGACCACCTGGGATGGCAGGGACTGACCTGGCATCAGTGAACATAGAAAGACTATTGAGGTGGCACCCTAAAGACAGAATGGTCAAAATGGTGGGAGGCCAGTGGCCAGAAATCTCAGCCAAAAACATTTCCAAGGGTCAGTGAAGACTTGGGAGGTGGGGGGTGGAGAAGGATGCTACATGGAGTAAAGGTGAGCCAGTGTGTTACGGCTGCAACAGACCAGGTCATGTCATTAACGACTGTAGAAGGTATTATCCTCCAACAATTAATTCGGTAAGTACGACTACTGTTAAGGAACTGAGAACAGTGGAGTCGTCTAATACAGCAGTAGCTATGGCAAATGGTGAGAGGGCAACCTTACTCTGTGATACTGGGTGTAGTTATCTGGCGATGGTTGATAGTTGGTACATCAAGCCAGGGGATTATACAGGTGAGACGGTTTAAGTCCAGTTTGCTAACCGGACGAAAGATTCCTTTCCAGTGGTTAACATAGAACTTGATTTGCTGTATGTAATGGGGCAAATTCAAGCAGCATATTTGTTGTGACTGTCTCATGATGTGATATTAGGGTGTAGGTATGTGTTGCCACAGCCTAACCCTATGACGTGTACACATGGGGTCCGTTGAGACAAGGGATATGAAGCGAAAGTCAGGGTGAAAGTCACCAAGACTTGTGACTTTGCCCGTAGACAGTTTGCTACCTGGCGAGTTTGGGAAACTTCAAGCAGAAGATTTGTCTCTCAAACAAGATGTACAAAAATTGGGTATGCTAGGAAAGGGACCGATATGTTTAAACAAGTTGTTGTGCCTAGATTGGTTCATGAGGGTCTACTTGGAAGCAACATGGGCGTGGCAAAGACCAAGGAGAGGTTAGTGAGGGAGTTCTACTGGGCAGGTGTGTATGGGATGTTCAGAGGTTCTGTTTGTTGTGTGACAAGTGTCAGTGGGTGGTACCAAAGACCTCCCATTGTCCAGTGCCACTAGGGACCACCACACTGATTGACAAAACTTTCTCGAGGGTGTCGATGGACCTAGTAGGTCCAATAAAGCCGGCTGCACAAATTGATAATTGTTACATATAGTACTAAAGATAGTGGAATATGCCACCACAGTACCTGGAGGCCATTGCATTGAAAAGCATTTACTCGGTCACAGTGGCTGAGGCCTTGTTAGGAGTTTGTCAGGTGATGCAAGAAATAAATAAGTTACTATTCATTAGACACCTGACAACTAATCTGTATCACCTGTTGTGCAATGGTATTGTAGAGCGTTTATTTCTGGACTTTAAAATAGGCTCTGAAGAAAGTGTGTGAAGGTCGACTCAGGGATTGGAATTTTTTTTGTATTTTGAAATTCCTTGAATAAGTTGGTTCAAAAATAAAGAAGTGTGTTTTTCAATTTGTAAGGTTTATATCATTTGCTTGTGAAATTTTATTGTTTTGAATTTTGGTTAAATTATGTCATTATTTGTTATGGGACTCAAGTTATTCAATTCTATATATCTGCTCATATCTTTATATATTCCACCCATGTCATATGTTGTATTAACATTTATTCCTTCCAGGCAAATTACACCTTCAGCAGTTACCTCTTGATAACAGTAGCCAAATCCAGTTAACCCGACACAAAAAAGCTTTTTACATGGTTATCATGATATCCTTATGAAAAAACTGAAAATATACCAATTTGATGACTGTATAATTAAATTGTTTATTTCCTTTTACAGATGACTGCATAATTAAATGGTTTATTTTATTCATGAAGTCTAACAAGGCTCAATTTCTAGGGTCATTGCTATTTTTATTATTTATTAATGCCGTACCCCATATATTAGAGGACTTTATTTTATCTACAGATCTCCATGCAGATGATGCAACATTTTAAGCAATGTTTATGACTTACTGTTCAGTAGAAGCATATGTAGGATTTTCAAGATGACAGCCATACTGGATGTCACATAAGTACTATTTTTGTTTTGGAACAACTAGACTTCATAAGAAATTATTTACTGAAAACCCCCTGTTGATCATCCATTCAGATGGATTAGAAATAAGATTTTTCAGATGACTGACTACCAAAATTATTAGATTGCGTTTATCTTAGATGCAAGTCATCCACAAAGTTTGATTGTTTTCCGTGGCATAGCACATGAATTTTTGTATGTAAAATGGTTTCCTTCTTCTATGCGTCCTTCTGACCATGACCTTTGAATCCCCAAATCAACAGGTGTATTCCTTATTTCAAATGCAAGCCATCTGTACATTTTGTCAAAGCACGATACAGAACAAGTTTTGTTGAAGGGTTTTCATTTTTTCAGTCCTGTGACCTTAAACTTCAACCTTTTTTATCCTGAAATGAATAGGTACCTTTTCTGTCATAATTACAAGCCAGCCACAAAAGTATGGTTATGTAGGTGATAGATAGCAAAAATATTTCATACAAATATTTTTTTTTCATTTATAGTGACCTTGACTTTTGACACAAAAGTCAATAGGAATCTGTCTCAACTACAAGCCATTTTGAAAGTAGGATCAAAGTAACTTTCATACAAATCAAATTATTATATGGAAAGAGTTTTCATTCTTTCAATTCCTATCTTTTTAACTTTTTAAGCCCAAAATCAATGGGTTTCTTTTTTTGCCTCAAATGCAAGATATCTACACAGTTTTGTAAAGGTTGAAGGTGGAGTTGCTGGGCCGGAAAACAAAATATTAAACAGATGGATGCACAACATCATATGCTCAGAAATACTGTCAAATCAAATTTATTTTAACAGTGCTGAAACAACTTTTAAACAATGTGCAGGAAAGCTTTCTAAAATTAATATTACCAACTTTATATAAAATAGTCTTTATTCAAACACTTTTGTGACATATGCTGCATTTTCTCTTGGCCATGGCCATTTTTGTTTTTGCATAATAAAATTTTATTGGGTACACATATATATTTGTACAATAATAAAATGGTGCACAGAAAAATAAGCATCTATATAATTTTACAAGTGTAGGCCCTGTGTTTATTAAAAACTCGTTTTGAAACATGACTAGTTCTCAACAAAAAAAAAATCAAGGCATCAACAAAACAATTGGATGCTTGATCAACATTCTGTTCAACTTTACATGCAGGGCAGAAACAACACAGATGAGTTAATTCTCTTTTTATAACATAGCCCCATCTTTAATTAAGCATACCAGATCACTGAGACCCTTGATTTTATCAACTCTGGTTATGCAGTAAGCTTTTCAATGATCAAGACTGTTTTCTATTTTAAGCTCAAAGTGAGTGAATCATAAATAATAAAATAGTATCTGACACAAGTCCATTAAAATGCCAACAGCTGATGAACAGATACAAAATGCATGTGCTATGTAATGAGAACCATTAGGAAATTACTGAATTGAAACTAATCAGGTCACTGCCTTGGCATCAGGTACCAGAACTTCCAGTGATAGAGTGATAAAGTGTGCACAAGAAAATGAAATAATCACAACTCTAAATATCCCATGTACAAAATTTAAAAGGTGTAAGATGACAGAAATGTTTGAAAAAATACATTTTTTATAAGTGTACGGCAGTTTAAAATAAGGCACCATGATGGAGTTACATGTAGAAACTAATCGAAATAAAATCTAGATCTGACATAAAGGAGAGCTTACAGACACCAATATGAGATCATGTTGACCTTCCACTCATAAATCAAACTACACCTTTCATTTATGAAAGTGAAAAATGTCATTTGGAACATAAAGATTTTAAAGATAACTTGCCCTAACATGAAATGCATTTTTTATCTGATAGTTTACTAAAAATAAGCCAACCAAGAGTTCCAAAGATCACCAGAACAGGAACCTTTAGTGTCTGTCAGACTAACTTATTAAAAGGTAAGTCTCAATTTTAATCAGACTGGTGTAAATACCCGACTTTTATAATTTCAACTTTTATCAGCAAAACATTCAAATGTGTATACTAAACAGGAACATAAAATATAAAAATAACTGAACAATAATCTAGTTTAAATTGAGAAATACTACTAAAAGATTACTGAAATAATTTCAAGGATGTTCATAAGTTTGGAGATAAAATAAGGAAGTAACAAGTTCATAGTAAATGACAAAATAATGGGCATGGCACCTTAACAGTGAGAAGGGCCTCCTAAATTTGAAACAAAGAGCCCCAATGTCACTTTCTTTGTTTAGTCCAGAAAACACTATATAATACTTGAAAATTTATTTGCATTGGCAGTTTACTTGAAAGCTCTTCCTATAAAAATACCTTTATTGTGTAAGTAAAGGTTAACTTATTTATAATTAAAATACTGTATGTAGACTTTCTAAACTTGACTTCTTCAATATTTAAGATACATGCTCCATCCAGTGTAAAATTAAATAAAAAGCAAGTTCTAATGTTAAAATGACTAGTCATTCCGAATTCTTGTTTTGAATTTTTCCGGACTGGATTTTCCTTCATATCTCAGTATCTGAAAAAAAAGAGAAAATTAACACTAAAATAAACACTTGAAATATACTGAGACTGGAAGTGTTTTGCCTATAATGTACAAAAAATTAGTACCATAATGACTCTTTGTACATGTAATATTTTAGAATTAGTACAATGAAAAAAAATCTTAACTTCAAACTTCCACGCCTTATTTACAGGCAGAAATGGGAATTTTGCTGATTTGTTAGGTGTGGACATAAATGAGTCCAAGATATATTGTATATTGTGGCTTTTTTAAGGTAAAGTTCTTCTCTTTTTTCAATAGTGGAAGGAAAAATTTCTAGCAAAATTAGAACATCCAAATATCCATCACTTTTTTAAACAACTGTACCTGATGTTTCTACCTAGAATCTATACATCTGCCAAAAAAGCACACACAAATTGGACTAAACCACATGCCTGACATTTAAATTTATGTTTTTATTGCCTATTATTGATGATCGCTTGTGAAAATTTTACACAGTTAATGATCTAAGCACAATAATACAAAATCATTAAAAGTGAATTTCTTACCCTACTGTTATTTAACAACTGATCTCTAAGTGAGGTTCATTAAACAAAAAAGTATAGGACATGGATGACCCCATCAATATAATGAATTAATTGTATGACACATATCTATGTCAAACAGGTGCCATAATTCCATTGTCACAAAATGTGAAAATTGAACATGACCTAGAGCTTCTTATTGCATGCATGAATTTATAAGGTTAAAAGGCACATCAGTACAATTCTGGCTATATAATGTCAAGCAAAAGCCTTGTACTACATTTGCTTTAAATCCATTCAGACCATTATAAGTGTTTGTGGAAATTCACAATATACAGGATGGGATGGCATGGGATAGGCGTACATGAGTAACAATACACGAGTATATGCATAAACACCTTCCATAGTGGAAGCATAAAAACTGAAGATATTAGTAATTATAACCTTGAATGAAATCCACAAGCATTATATGAAATCATGTAAAGGAAGTCACTGGTAATTCTATTAACAAAATGGATTTTTTTAAAAATTTCATCAATATAAGCAACTAAACATTTTTAAAATTTAATATACATTCTTTGACATTATAAAAATGTTTCTTACAGGTGCCTATTTGTCTCCCCCTCAAACAAGTTGTTATCCCTTTTGTTTTCATAGGGGACAATACAATTAATTTAGACAGCTGCTTCCTGTACAGTCACATCATCAGGAACATTAAGGTTGACACATTTGTTTTGTTACTCTCTGTGTACTCTTATAAGCTGAGACCAACAGCAGACCTGAGTCTATGCATTTTGTTAAGAGTAATAAGTAGAATGAAGTTTCTGATCTTCTGGCTCATTATACACTGGCAGACCAGGATCAATTTTGTTTCCAGTTTTACTTATGTTATTATATATGGTACTCAGGCATTATTTTTTTTAAAACATACAGACAGCTGTAGTTTTTGTTGTCAGCTATGAATGAGCCTATCTGCTCATGTAAAACATCTTTCCAAATGCATAAAACAGAGGTCTTGTCGCCTGATGACTTGTAGATAACTTTTTGAAAATCTTATATTTTTACACAGTTAAAGGTCTAAACAATTGATCAATACATAACAATTATATAGGCTGGCATGCATTTTCTTGCTATTTTGAACCCCTGAGCTAAATACACTTGCAGTCTTTTAATTAAAGTAGATTATAAACAAATGGGAAAAAGTTTAAATGAGCCTTTTTTCATAGTTTAAGACCTTAAAGTATTATTAAGTTAATAACAATCTTTTTCTTTGGAATATATATTTTTTAACCAAACTGATATGCTCAAGTTTCACAACTGGGAAAAAACTTATTTTCAAATAGTGATTATTTTGTTAATTTTTAAAACATACAAGATTTTGCATTAAAATGCCATAATTTATAGGCGATGTGCCTTATCCTTAATTTACTTGACCTTGGAAAGGCTGGCATAAGCATCAAGAGTCAAACCTATTTCCTCTGCTGACAGTTTTTAATTTATAACATATTATCCTTTATTTAATAAATGAAAAATTAAAGACACCACATATCCTAACTCCAATAAAAGGAATACATTCCAGCAAAACCAGTTCTCTCTGATTTGTCTTTGGAGCTTCCTAAATGTTCTTACCTGAGTTCTCAGGTAATATCTATGTTAAGTCAATCAGCAAGTATAAAAAATACATATTTTGAGTTTCCACTTCATAGAATCCTTAGTTTTGACAAATTAATTTAAATCAATTTTTTTAAAAGAAAATTAACTTTTCCAAAGTCTTTAAAGACAAATTTTTACACATGAAATGTTCACACTGCTTGTTTGTTGGTAATACATACCGTCTATACTGACAAGAGTGAGTCCAAACTCTCTAGACCTGATCTGTTGTCATATAAAGCACCAGCAGATATGGGTCAATGCAGGTTATTAGAAGCAATCAGTAGAACAAAACAACACAGACCCAGATTCTGCTGATACAGTCTGTGTTGGCAAATCAGGGTCTATAATGTTTGCATAAAGAATTGACTTATAAGCAAGCATATAAGATAATCATCTCCATTTCTTGTTGGTTATGTGTGTGAAAGCATTTTTCTGACATTTATCCTCGGATCATGCATTGACAATATTAATTAGGAAACTTTTTAATGTCTGCTCATTAGCTAACTTGTTTTTACTGTAGTCTGTATGACTGTAGTAGTATTCAAGTAATTTTTTTTTAAAAAAAAAAGATTTGTGTAAAACAAACACACTGCCCATCTTCTGTGCAGACCAAAAAGTCTAAATCCAAAAAGTTCAAAAAGATATAGCAAGATTACCATGAATGGCATATGACATGCACACCATGTGTTGAATAGTCCTCTATGTGGGCATTTGTAGGGCACTGTTGACCTATAACTTTCAATGACCCAGACATTTGGTCAAAGTATGAAGTTCTGAATGTGATGTGTTGTGATTATAATTCTAAATGTAGTTTTAATAATTTTTAAGTCATATAGCTATGATATCTGCAGTGTTGCTGTTTATAGTGATGTCTAGCACTGGGACATGATGTCCCACCCAGTCACATTATCCTGACACCAGGCCGACCTGTCTTAATACTAACCTCTTAATGCTGAGTGCCAATATTTACTGTGCAAAAACTATTATTATTTCATTATTATTATTATTTACCTGCAACTTTAGCCAAGGTATATGGTATAAAATTAAAGTTCTTATGCATTTTTCTTATTTCCATCATAACCATGACTTGACCTTTTGACTCCAAAATCAATATTCTTACCTACCCCAGATGTAAGTCATCCACATACTTTGGTGAAGATACATAGTAGATAACAGAAATTATTTTGTACATAAACCACTCAGTCTAATTTGGAATGTGAGCAAGGTTGCCAGTAGCTTCACATAGGTCAGTGGTTCTTCACAAGGTTTTCATGGGTTCTTGCTCTGCAAAACATACTGGCTTCCCTGTATAGCCTATCATGTACTGCAAAATAGTGTTAAATTCATAACAAACAACCAACCTGCACCATTAAGTGCAAAAAATTTTTTTTTCCTTATCCAAAAAGCAAAACTACCCACAAAGTTTGGTTCAGGTCTGTGACATAAAACTAATATTATTGTTCAAAAACCATTTTTCTTGGTTTGGTTGCAGTAACCTTGACTACTTACCCTCAAATTGATTGGCTTCTTTCCTCATGTCAAACAAACTTATCTGTAAAGTTTAGTGATTGTAGGGCCTCTATCATGTAAAAACAAAGTTTAAATCAGCAGATGCATAAATATAGCTTATTATGCTTTGCCAAAAAGAGAATGTATACAGAATTTTAAAAAAATCCACACAAAATAATGGCATGAACATCCATGCAAAAAGTTTTAAAAAATGTGTAAAAATTGTCTAAATTCATGTAATAGTCTAAACATTTAGGTTATCTATATGTGGGTACAAAAAGACCTGACAGCTTTCATGAGTTAGGTAGAGTGGTTTGGGGGAATTTATGATACCAAGCTTGGTGATGCAACATATGGATGGATGTATGGCTGGAAGGGACCATATCATCAATGCTTTTGTTCTAAAAAATGAAACAAATAGGACTATTTTGTAGACACAGGCTGATACATAATCAGTACATATAGCAGAATTTTCAGCTTGACCTTACAACAGACTTTTAGCTTGACTGAGAATCTATACTGCCAAACAAATACAGATCAAAGAATTCATTCGACAAGTACAGAGTGCTTGTTAACCATCTTAAATTTCAACAATAGCCTTCATTCTCCCAGAGCCAAACATGCAAGCTGCCCTGTCACAAGGACTGTAAACATCTGGAGGCCATGGAAGACAAAAAAAAAAATGCAATTAACATCATTTATCTATTTCCATTTAGGAAGACAATATTAATATGAATTCTTCGAATACATGTACCTTCTGATTCCTCCATTTAAACTGCCAAAAATGTCAAAACTATGCCTTGTACATTTTGCCATTGTGGATCTGACAATGTTTAGGGATGGAATAGTTAGTTACATGTACATGCCACAGGTACTCGATGCAAGCTTGATGTTAAAAAAACAACAATAATCTTAAGGAAAACGTCATACAGAGCACTGGAGTCTGTAGTTTTATCAATAAAGCACAACAAAATTTCTGACTACATGAAATCACCTTAACGGAATTATTTTATAGTACCATTAAGGTGATTTCATGTAGTCAAAAATTTTGTCATGCTTTATTGATAAAACTGCAGACTCCTGTGTACAGAGTAACAAAAATACCTCAGATTACCCTCATGACTAACTATATAGTATGACAGAGAGGGTCCAAGGTCA
Organism: Potamilus streckersoni; assembly: GCA_016746295.1. Classification (NCBI taxonomy): domain Eukaryota; kingdom Metazoa; phylum Mollusca; class Bivalvia; order Unionida; family Unionidae; genus Potamilus; species Potamilus streckersoni. The sequence continues at coordinate 407,598 of JAEAOA010000617.1, read as the reverse complement.
ATACATCAGATTTTTAGATTGACTAAGAATCTATACAGCCATACAAATACAGATCAAGGAATTCATTCAACAAGTTCAGAGTGGTACATGTGGTCTTGTGGTACATGCAAGCTAAGGGACTATTAACTCCCAATATAACATGACCAGATGGAAATGTTCTTGGCACCTAATGAATCAAAAACTAATGTTGAGAAAGCAATTGTTTTTGTTAATGTATACATCCTTCAGTTATCTATGGCAAACAAGATAATGCAAAATTAGTATTACACTAACCAGCCAAATCCACACTTTCATATCCAAGGTAACACTGTAAGTCAGAATCACAATCATAATTTCATTTTTTTCCTCACAAGGTAACTTACAAGGCAAAACAGCTAATATTTGAGTTCATTATATGAGTATATTAGGCAACAGTGATTTAAAAGTAATTATATTTCACAAGCAAAGCTGTGAAATGAGGCTAAAAGACTAATTAATTTTTTAAATTTTCTACAGATAAAGTGTTGGTGTAGTGCACAGGCTAAAGGAAATGAAAAGAATAATTGTACCATCATTTAAGGGTTACTTTTTTTGTACTTCATGAGTTAGTTTTTTCTTCAAAAAGCCCTTTGTCACATGCATCTTAATTGAATGATCTTTGCCTTTTTTCCAGATGAAAGGTGTTCCCATTCTGAATTAATTAGAAGGGTAAACAAAACAGGACAAAGTGTGAAAATTGGTCGGCATAAACACTTCAGATATGGAGTCAAGAATCACTAGATTCTGTAGATGCATGCTTTCTGACATGATGAAGTACCATTCTTACATGCATCAGTGTGTATGTGTGTGTGTGTTTGTGCACATAAATGTATTTATGTAAAGGGGTTAAACTGCAAAGCAGCACAAACCTGTCCAAATGGTTTGAGAAAGTTTAGATATCTGCAAAAAGGCATATTAAATAAAGGTAAAGGCAGTAAAGAGTAAAATGCTTATAATAAAAGTCAAATATTTTATATAAACTGAACTGTTGAAAAGTCAAAGACCACAGCTGGAACATTAACATAGGGCACATTCCAGGACAAAGATGTTGGCCTCAATCAATTGGCTTATGACATGCAGGAGGGCACCTCCCACTATCAGAAGTGTTCATTAGACCCATTCTATATTCCAATACATGCAAGAGGGCACCTGTCACAATCAGAGGTGTTCATCAGACCAATGCTATATTCCAATACATGCAGGAGTGCACCTCCCACAATCAGGTGTTCATCAGACCAATACTATATTCCAATACAAGCAGGAGGGCACCTCCCACAATTAGAGGTGTTCCAGACCAATTCTATATTCCAATACATGCAGGAGTGCACATCCCACAATCAGGTGTTCATCAGACCAATACTATATTCCAATACATGCAGGAGAGCACCTGTCACAATCAGAGGTGTTCATCAGACCAATACTATATTCCAATACATGCAGGAGGGCACCTCCCACAATCAGAGGTGTTCCAGACCAATTATATATTCCAAAACATGCAGGAGGGCACCTCCCACAATCAGGTGTTCATCAGACCAATACTATATTCCAATACAAGCAGGAGGGCACCTCCCACAATCAGAGGTGTTCCAGACCAATTATATATTCCAATACATGCAGGAGTGCACCTACCACAATCAGGTGTTCATCAGACCAATGCTATATTCCAATACATGCAGGAGAGCACCTGTCACAATCAGAAGTGTTCATCAGACTAATTATATATTCCAATACATGCAGGAGGGCACCTCCCAAAATCAGAGGTGTTCATCAGCCCAATTCTATATTCTAATACATGCAGGAGGGCACCTCCCACAATCAGAGGTGTTCCAGACCAATTATATATTTCAATACATGCAGGAGTACACCTCCCACAATCAGGTGTTCATCAGACCAATACTATATTCCAATACATGCAGGAGAGCACCTGTCACAATCAGAAGTGTTCATCAGACTAATTATATATTCCAATACATGCAGGAGGGCACCTCCCACAATCAGAGGTGTTCATCAGACCAATTCTATATTCTAATACATGCAGGAGGGCACCTCCCACAATCAGAGGTGTTCATCAGCCCAATTCTATATTCCAATACATGCAGGAAAGCACACTCAGAAGTGTTCATCAAGATCTCATCAATATTATAAAGGTGCTTCATAACTTTGCTGAAATGCAATTTACCTAGGTCAAGTTATGCTGAAGAAGGCACAAAGAATCAGGAGTTGTAACCTTTCTAAAAGATAATATTGAATACTTGAAATTAAAATCATTCAAGGCCTTTCCATTATAAAGCTGCAGGCTAAATGTTTTTGAAATGCAAAACAGCTTAGCAGTGTTATGCAACAGAAAGCAAAGTCATGGAATGGGTAACCAGGGGCCAAAACTCCTGTAATGTTGCTGTGGAACACTGAAGATCAAACTAACTCAAGCCTTCGTCTGTGTGAAGCATCACCATATGTGGCTGAAATCCAACAGTTTTAGCAAAGTTATTCTGTGGAAACCAAAGAAAGGAGGAGTAATCAATGGGTGGAAACTCTCTGAAATGTGTTTATGAGACAATTTTATTATGATAAATGCCATTAAATCTAAGCAACATCCCATCTGACTGTTTGAAGGTCATGGGCTTTAAATCAGTCCAAAAATGAGTTAAGGAGACAAGATCTTGATACAGCATATCAAGTTCATAGAGAATATACATACAAAATTAGATCCAAATATGTTGGATGGTTCATAAGCTCAGTGCCATTTTAAGGCATGTGAAGCATGTGCCTAGGGCCCTATGCAGTGGCCCAAAAACAAAATTTTGGTGCTGGTCTATCCTTCATGTAAATAACCTTATTTAAATTAATTCATTCTTGGATGATGTAATTTTATTTATGCATATTAATGGGAAGTGAGGAAATCTTATTGCATGGGTGAAAATGGAGCAAAGTGGATAATCCAGTGGCTTGTGATGATGGTTATCAAGGATTATAGGTTTGTAACCTACCCAGGTGTTTGTAATGGTGCAAAATTTTGTAGAATAATTTCTGTATAAGACAATAATCTGTCTGGAGTATAAATTTCACAGTGCATTCTTTACTAGTGCATTCTACTGCGGTCAGCACAGCATGACACAAAACATTAAGCTTGATGTAATGGCTAGGATTACTATAGCTTGGCAAATTTTAATAATTAATCTGTTCTGTTTGGGGCATGAACTAAGTTTTAATTAGGACCTACTTGTTAACAGTTAGAACAGAACCAGTGTGATGTTAAACATAAGGTCATAGTGGTAAACTGTCCAGGATGATATGTACCAGAGAAGATTTTTAGGAAGTTGTGATCCATTTGAAACAGCGTCATAAGATTACCTTTTCCAGAATAGCTATTAATAAAGGCAGGCTTGGAAGAATTTTCTTCTACAGAACTGATGAGTATTTTGGTAAGTAAAGTTGTAATCCTGACTGGTGCATGTTATTAGTCAGAATTCAGGTGTTTTAAGATAGTCTCCTTGTAGAATTAAGCTAAGGAGGCAAGAAGTTAACTCCTGGAAATAAAAAGTTATTTTCATTAGACGGTCCTAAAGGAGAAGTGTTGAAAGTGAGGGACACAGAAAGCGGAGAGGTCCAACTTCATAAGGAGGTTTGAATCTCAAATAGACTACAAAGGTTAGCTTCAAATGCATGCAATGTATATTCAATGTCTTATAAATTTAGTTATAGTTCAGTTCATGTTCAGAGGTTTAGTATGTAATAGAAATTATATATCCTAAAGATTTCATACATTTCTTCTGAATAAAATTGTGAGAAGTTCATTTATTTGTCTCATGATTTGTATAAGGTACAATAAGGACTGAATTTTCCTATGTCTGGGAATCTGTGTCAAGTAATCACTAATTAACTAATTAACCTGGTTAGGACGAATGGTGAAGTCCATTGATTCTTGTGGAATTATGCAAGGAATTCTCTTCAACCAAGAATCAAGTAACACATGTTGGCTGACAGATAAGCTGGTTAATTTATGGTCACGGTGGGACAATGTTATTAATGACATCTAATTATGTTGTGTCCCCAGTAGTAATGTTAGGGCACAAGACATAAATTCACATCAATTGCATTGTGTATATATAGTAGGGTATTGAGTTTGTGTATTTGGCAAATTATATTAACTAGTTCTGTTGATTTCTGACAGACAATATCTGACAAAAAGAAAGTTGGAATCTTAGCTGATCCCATGGGATGACATATTTGGCATGCATTTAGATTAGGTGCTAAATTTTATCTTTCCAAGGGAAAGAAAATAGCTTTACATACCCAACTCCACAAAAAAAAGGCTAGTAAAGAGAGAGAGTGTGAAGAGAAGATAAAAAACCTTGCAGACCAATTACCAGCAGTGTTTTGGGAAAAACCAGAGGCACTAGATAATCCTGTCATGCTAGGTAATCTGAGTTTGATCTGTCACTCAATCATATGTTTATGTGATTGATTAAATTGTTGTATTTTAACACAGTAGCTCATGCTATTCTATTCTATATCTCTGCTAAGTTCTCTGTTGTTCCATCCCTTAATTTCATCTTTTAAGTTATTAAGTACTTGATCAAAGCACTGTGGTCAATCATCTATTAGATAACTATAAGCAAAACAAAAATCATGTCAGTGTTCCTTGCTGCTGACTTACATTACTCAGGACAACACTGCATGTGAGAACAGTATTATAACAAAGAAAGTATGAGACAAGGCTGAATATCATGTGCTGTTTTGTGATGCCTGATGATGTCTAAATCTCAAGTCTCTTTTTTAGGATAAAGACTTATTTGAAACGAAATATTATAAAGCAAAAAGAACTTTGTTTCTGAAACGTGATGTTTAAAAACTATGATTGAAGTATGTAATGACTTTTATAAAAGAGTTAAGTATTATATTGCAGACTAAAAAAACTTACATGTACTATGTACTTTTCTTGGTGAAAATGTAACAATGAGCAAAACTATTACTTGATCGGCTACATCAAGCCAGAATCCTTTATCAGAAGCTGATGCATAGTTATCCTGAACAGACTGTCACTAGTACTTTTATACCAGATTACATAATTACAAATAAAACAACTATAACTAAAAGCACATGTGCAGAATTGTATTTGGAGAGAGTTTGGTATTTATAAGAATTGTTTAACTGTAGATATCATTGAGTTTTAATTGTACTGAATAAGCAAGCCAAATTTTGAAACTTATCTGGATTTATTGTTTAAATTTATAATATTTATCATTATAGCATGATCAGCTGTAACAGATATTACTTTGTGATCTTGATAAGACTGCTAATTTTACATAAAACAAATTTTGTCATAATTTTTCTTCTCCATCTACCCCAGTGAGATCACATATAGTGCAGAATGATAAAATTTTGACAGTGACCTTAGTGAGAGACCTGTAGGGAAGATAGGGAATGTAACCAAGTTTTATGTCTTTATATCGCAAGTAAAAATGCAGAAAACAGGATGGGAAGATTACCAGTGATCTTGACCTTAAAATATATCATTGTCATCAATTTGAGAACATAACATGCGAATAAGCTACTACTGCATAGTTAGGTAGCTCATTGTGAAAACAGCTCAGTGCATAAGCCTCTCCTGCCAGTACACAGCCATAGTCAAGACAACCAAAGTGCCTCCTGACAGCAACAATGAAAACTGGGTCCTTGTGGCTACAGGCTAAACTGCCGGGGATCATGGAGGAGCTTGGCTCCCAGTGATGCAATGTGCAGGCTCACCAGGATGTGGACACTCCCTGGTAACTGACTCCAGATGTATTGGTACCTGCACAAGGGAGAATAAAATGCTAGGCAAATTTGAGACTCCATACCTTTGCCAAGGCTATGCAGTAAACTATAGGGAGGACACCTTATCTTTGCTCTTACCAGCAAAGGCAGGACATGGGAAACAGCAGAGTGTAGAACAAAAGTGCCATTGACTATTTTAGATAATAGCTAAGTTCACTGTATCTACTGGTCACATATCACCCTCCACAGAGCTGGGCAGCCTCCAACCAGTAATGTACTGACCCGCTTTTGTCTGTCTGCCTGCCTCATTTGGGTGAATGAGGCTTTAATTTTCTTCTTAATTAGCAGATGGCAAGAGTGTACCCTGCAAGAAGAACAGCAAGTGGTATCTGACTTGGAAGCTGGAATATCATATCCTGGAATTTACTGATGACCTGCAAGTGACTTTAGGATGTCCACCACCCTTGTGTTGATTTACCACAAGCTGCATAAGCTGAACACTGACCTCGAAACTCTCCAGGAAACAAGACTAGCTGACAAAGGCTCAATATGTGAGGTCAACTACACCTTCTAGTGGCAAGGAAAGAATACTGACAAATACCACAGGTTAAGCAGTCGGTAAACCACTGATGCATTAAATCAAAACACCAGTAGCATCATCTGAGTGCATCATCTTACACCACGTGTCGTATGTTAGAGGCTCCATGAATGTTATTGACAACCACTGTATCCCCCAGAGGTGTAAACCTGAGGGTCAATAAAACCCTTGGTGTCAAAACTGGGGGTCAAATAAAAAATGTGGGGATCAAAAATAAACTGACAAATTTTCATAGTCATCCATACTTTTGCAGCTGAAATAGGACATTGTGACTTTCACAACTTTCTCTCTCTCTCTCCTATAAATAAAAATATGCATAATTAACACACAAATCCACAGTCCATTTAAAGGATATTTTTTTCATTTCCTGTAAGTTTAGAGTCCTACTTTTAACAATCTCTTTATACTCTTTTTGTAGCAATAGTATAGACCAACACATTACATATAAGTCAATACAAAAATCCATATAAATCGTTTTAACCAAATGACAGTTAATTTACTGCCTGTCATAAAATGTGTACTATCATCAGTTTCATTGTACTTATTCCTAAAACACATTTATCGAAAATTCAGAGGCCAATGATTCATCTTCTCTTTAACAGGTAACACTTGAACGTTTAGATTTTTCTTTTGTTGCAGCAAAGTTGCAACAACCCCCTGCATTTGGAATCCAAATAATGGATTTGTCTCAACAAGTTTACTTATTTCTTTGTTCTGAAAGAATGTCTTAGGAAATAATGTGATCAAAAGATAACTTGCAGTGATCAAGGGCAGATTTTAAAAAATTCTTAAACGCTGTCACAAAATGATTAATTCACTTGTACAGTCTTCACAATCACAAGATCAGAAGTCACACCGGTAATCCCAATGGATGTGCTGTATTCCAGTCAAGGGAATATTTTCTCCATTTCTCATTCAAGTCAGATTCACATTTGCTCTTTTGTGTTCTACTTCTTTCACTTTCTTCGCTAATGACTTTTAGTGCAACATTTTAATCTTAAGATCACATTTTAGTGCAACAAGCATTGAGGTTAAACTTCTGCTGAGGTCGATGGAATCACATGAAAGCTTTCGAAATATGGGGAAGATAATCTGTCATAACATTGCCAATGCTAGTCTAGTTCTCTGCTTTGTATGCTCAGTATAGCAGAGTGCAACACAAGAAGCATACAAAACGGGAAACCAGAATATGCCTATGATTGAAGCATACATAATGCCATCCCTAATTCAACACATTGGATATTAAATAAATCCTGATAATATTTTGCAAATCCTTTGTATCAAAAAAATGCACTGCAAAACATTGTGTGCATCAATTTTTTCCAGTGTGTGTCCTTCATGCACAATTGTGCATAAAGGGAAACACTGTTGAAAACATTATACACATCTTATGAAGATAAAGTCCACTTGTATAATGGCAACTTTATACACATCTCCTGAAGATAAAATCCACTTGTATGATGGCAACATTATACACATCTCCTGAAGATAAAGTCCACTTGTATGATGGCAACTTTATACACATCTCCTGAAGATAAAGTCCACTTGTGTGATGGCAACATTATACACATCTTATGAAGATAAAGTCCACTTGTGTGATGGCAACTTTATACACATCTCCTGAAGATAAAGTCCACTTGTGTGATGGCAACTTTATACACATCTTATGAAGATAAAGTTCACTTGTATAATGGCAACTTTATACACATCTCCTGAAGATAAAGTCCACTTGTGTGATGGCAACTTGATACACATCTGAAGATAAAGTCCACTTGTATGATGGCAACTTTATACACATCTTATGAAGATAAAGTCCACTTGTATGATGCTTTTTTCAAGTGCATACCAAAGGGTGAGGTGTTCCTCTTTACTTTCCTCAGTAAGTCAAATCAAGGATCATAGCCATGGTATCTTTAAGGCAAACAATGTTTCAAGGAACCACCCAAAATCCAGCAATTGGCATTAAATAAATCAGATTTTTACTAAGAGATGCAACCTGACCATTATACTTCACACATGCACCTATCAGTGTAAAGACTGTGACACCGACCACTTTGTTTTCAGCCTTGATATGATAACTCAAAAGTTTGAAGATTTCTCCAAAACTGACACTTAAATTGAAGACATGACATTCATAAACTGTTTTGAATAAATATGCTTCAGCGCAAAAGAAAAATAATACTCCAGAGAAAGACCAAGGACCTTTTAAGATAAATCGTTCCATACTGGATAAAATATGCCAATTGGGTGTTCTCTAAACAAAATTGGTAAAATTTTAATGGCACAATGTTTCAAATATTTCATATTGAATAATAAAAGCTATCTGTGTTTATATTTGGGCCCATTTCCAGCATTGTCAGTCAGGTCTCTTAGAAAAATGCCTGCAGTCTTGCTCATCTCCTGTCGAGATACTGAAGATAAATGTAGATTCTATCAATGCTAAGGTCATTCGTCACGGTGCTAGTGAACAACAACAATGGACAGAGGGAAACAAAATTTATTCAAAATCTTGCCATCTTAATCTGTGACTGGTGAAAAGTCATCTGAATAAAGCAGCCAGTTTTCAGGGTCTGGTATTTTACAGTTAGAGAGAAAAAGTGACAGGATCAAAGGCTTGAATTAAAATCCATCCTCGGAATTTAGACTGTTTAAACAAATAAATACTTGAGAAATATTTATAATTTTTCTCCCTTTCTTCTAGGATGCAATTACTGAAAATAATCATTTACTGAAAATTTTGAAATATTTTGAAATATGCATCTTTGTCCAAAAAATATGCATTTTTGTTCCAAGAACCTGTTTCAGTTGATCTTGCTAACTTAAAATCAAGAGAGATATTTGTCCTCTATTGAAATGGGGAAAACAAAAAGCTACTTCTCTTTGTTGACATCTGAAAGAAATTAAGTTTCTACAGGATGTTTTCACCCATTGACCCACTCCAGGATTTGTGTTTACATTTCATGCTGTTATCTATTATCCATAGGGCCATGCATGGAACTGAATCTAATTCATGGATATAGTTTTGATACTTGATGTTTTCCTGTACTGGTTAAGTGATTTAAAAAAATCTATTACTGTTGTGTGTGCAACTTCAACTTCAATGTTTTCTGCCACTAATTAATGACAATCCCTTCACTCTATAAACACTGTCAAGTCCCATGTCACTGTTTGAGTACATTAGTATACATCAACACATAAAACACATCCAGACAAAACTGAGCTAATAGGGTTGAGGGAGGGCAATGAAACTTTAGACTGATTGTGAATACCATAATTCACCATGTAATATGCCCACTATATTCATTCACAACCTTTCCTTAAAGGGATGAGTTATGCAGAAATTTTATGAATATACAGATTTCTGAAGATTATACATAAAATGTTTCAGTATTTTTAGTTTTGCAAGAATTGCAAAATGGTTCCAACATTCCAATTACATGAATGATGCCTTGAACAAAGATTGGTGAATTCATTGTGTGAAAGCATGTTGTTCATCAGTGGGTTATATCAAAATTATATTGGTCTTAAAAGTTCTAGCTGTAAGTGGTAATGGAGGTCAAAAGTTGTACCATAGCTTCATGATTCCTCCCCCATGTCAACAAAGATGAAAGTCCCTCCCATGATGATTAGCAAGGGGTGTTAAAGCTTGTAAACACAAACTTCCAAACTGAGATAAGGCAAAGAAATTTTATTACTTGTTGCTCATGGCTGCATGACCTCTATGGCTAATCTACTGGTGTTGGATTGTTGCCCATGGTTACCTTTATACACACACACATTTTAGCACTGTATTACTTAAAGTCTAAGAAGCATTACATACAAAGTGTCACAGGTAATATAACCTTTAATAAAGATCTAATTATTATATTAATACATTATAAATGAATTAGAATTTTTTGACAAAATGAGGTGCAATAAACCTAAGACAATCCAGGCCAAAAATAATGTGACTGGAACATTTACATAACATTATTTCTGAAGTATATATTTTGAAAGCATATCCACACAGTTTCTTATTTCTCACTTTTCTACATGAAGTATCCAGTGCATAAGGTTATGAGCTAAGCTGCATTACGACTTCTTACATTATATGCTAACGTGGACACAACTAGATTTTTAGTGTTTGTAAAACTGATCTGCAGAACAAAAGTCAAAACATTCCCCAATTTAGAATAGTTGGAACTATTTATATATTTCCATGAAAATTTAATTACATGTAGATCATTTATACACAAACATGTATACAAAATTTCATTTCAATGCCTAAAAGGTCATTGGCGACACTCCAACATTTTTCTTTTTACATCAAATTTCCATTACATGATTACATGAACAAATTGAACAAAAATATGAACAAAAAATTATCAAGTGTAAAGAAGAAATAATAAATTAATTACTTGAAAAAGATGTATACAATGCAGTCACTACCCCTTAGCTATGATTTCCCACCTATAGAGGATGCCAGCTGGAAATTACTAACATTTATCCCCACAAGAAAAAGTACAAGGTTCTTGCTGTCAAAAAATAAAACATTATAAACCATGGATAGGGAACATTATAATGAAAACTAATTTACTATTCTGCTGTATATCAATATGCATGCACAATGCACTAGATTGTGTCGCTTTCAAAAAAGGTTCCATCATTTCAATTTATAATGAAAATTCCTGTTAATACAGGTAAAAAGAAATCAATGCTGGCTTCTCTATGTTGGCCAACTTCATTAAAATAGAAGTAAGAAAATTGGCTCACTTAAAAGAATCCAATGTCAGTTTTGGGGTTGTTTGCTTTGTCATAAAATAACCGTTGTATTTGATATCTTGTTGGAAAGTATAAAGAAAGAGCTTATTGCTTGCTTCAAGTTGTGTTTATCCATCAACCAGATGTAATCATAATCATAGTTTGCAGGGCAAATAGTGTAAACAACAATAACGTGCTTTAATAACACTTTTGAAACACAAGCTAGCAAAAATATTAAAATTTGCACTCACAGTGGATGTATTTTAAAATAATGATTTTTATTTGTGAGATAGCATCCTATAGTTAACTTGGATACAATACAATCTTGGTCAGTTTGCACCTTGTAACATCATGTGTGAATGCTAGGTGCTTTCAAACAATCGGGTGATATTTTTGTCTCTATTGTGATTTTGTGATTTTGTTTTTTGAAATAAGCCATACACACTATAGTAAGGACGCATATGCAAACCGGCATCCACTACATACACAAAGTAACATTAGTTCATGGGTATATTTTTTTCTTTCGCATGATGAAAAAAGAAGGAATAATTGATAACAATGCAAGGGTAGTTTCTTTCATTTTATTTTTAAATAAGTGTATGTTTATAATTTTTTTGTACCTTGCAAAGGGGGGGGGCACAAATTCAACATAAAATTAATTCCTTTTCATATTTGTATAGAATAATGGAGCAAATATTATTGACAATATTGACTAGTAATGACAAGTTATTAATTTATGTGCACACACTAAGACAACCTGAAAAATAAAAACAATAAAATTAATTGGTAAGAGCTTCATATTGCAGCACATTCTCTCTCTCTCTCTCTCTCTCTCTCTCTCTCTCTCTCTCTCTCTCTCTCTCTCTCTCTCTCTCTCTCTCTCTCTCTTTCTTTCTTTCATAGATATATATATATATATATATATATATATATATATATATATATATATATAATCATACAACTTTCCCATCCCCTCACCCAATTCTATCTCAACTGCTTGAATTTTTTCTGGTAAACAAGTTTTTCGGAAAAGAAAGAATCTTTTTTCCCATCATCACTCTTTTTGTTACATCTATATGCAAGACAGTGCATCATATCTGCTGTACAAATGCATGATCGTAAGATTTATCACATGGATATTTACGTCGGGAAATTAAACACTTGAATGGTTGGGTTGAATAGTAGGAATAAATATCCGTGTTTGACATGCGGAAACTACAGGTTGTTTACGGAGATTGCCAAATAATTTTTTTATCCACAAAAGTTGATTTTTAAGCCTAATTAATGAATTTTATGGTAGGCAAATAACAAATGTGTTTTGTTTATGACTATAACAATATCACACGTTTGTACAAAATAGGTGGCCAGTGACCTTTAAGTGGTTTCTGCATAATCATGTTAACAAGTTTTTTTGTCTATTTTTTGTTTATAAAACATCTAAATCCAAAAAGGACAAAAAATGTGTACAAACTGAAAACATTGCTGTAATGCCTTATTAATTGATTAATTGCATCTACTCAAGTAATGTTTCATTATCAACAATGACAAATTGCTTTAGGGTCTAAAAATTTTATCAGGTCATGTGCATATGCCCAAAATTATTCTGGTTAAAATTTTCAATTAACATTCTTCACTGGTTAACATATCTGAAACATCACTGAAACACAAGTCACTCAAAGGGACATCTGCTCCCAAAAAGAATTCTCAGAAAATCAAGATGAGACCATTTCTTCCTTTAAAATGCCAAGCACTGAAATTACATCTGATATTTATCAGCAATAACAAGCTTTTAAAAGTAGCTGCTGTTGTGTACACACTACAATATCAGATTTGCACCATTTTCATATAGGACCAAATAGATATAATAATTCTTTTGGTTAAAACCCCTTGTCAGTAACACAATCCATTCAGAATTAGTAGTGACAAAAATAGTTTTGTGACAATGATTGTGGCAGCCATATTAGATGAATGATTGGCAAAATGTTCATTTATGACCAACTTGGTATCATAAGAAGTCCATTAGTAAAATTATAGATTTAGTGGGTATAATAAGTGTATGTGTGGAGACAAAACTAACTTAATAATGTAATACCCACCTTTCACTATTGCCTTGCTTCTATGATACTAACCCCAATTGTATGTGCTCATAATTCCCTTGTACAGAATGTACTTTACAGAACAGAAAACCCAAAATCAGACAGACAACCACATCATCTCAACACTTTTCTTTTTTGAATTGGACCCAAATTATGCTTTTGGGTAGGAAGATTCACTTTAATGGAGTGAATGTCTCTACATCCCATATGGATTGAAAAGGAACACAGGACATGGTGTGTGCCAATATGATTCTAGTCCTTTGCCAGATGAGTATATGCCAACTCCCTATCTCCAACAGGACTGATCAGTAGAATGGAGAATAGACCTAATTCCTGTCCCCTTACCATTGATGGGGCTTCAATGATCAGTGGCTAGTGCTTAAAAACCAGTCAAGTGCAAATTATCTGACAAATGAGCTTCCACGGGACACTCTATATGACTGCTTTCTCTTCTTAGGGATGCATGATCTGGTTTCTGAACTTTGTTAAAACAGATCCTATACCATCCTGCAACTCTTCAGGAGCATTATTACATCTCTTGACCTAATATGAGACAGATTCCTGAGATGGAGGACTGATCGGTCCCATTATCTCCTGGGATCATGAGTTATATTCAGAGTCCCAAATGACTCAGAATGAAACTGTTCCAGTTCTTTACTCTAAGGAAGAGAATGATCCCATACTCTCCTTGAATCAAGGGGTATAGAAGAACCATTTATTTATGCACTGTGTACAGAATAAAGGAAGGGGTGAGAATCTCATGAGCCTTTCACCCTCCTTTCCTCACATTTTGTGACACTCCTGAAAAGAAAAGCATGTACAGCCAAAGCTAGTAATCTCTGAAAGAAATAATTTTAATGCAAATATTTAATTTGATGCAGTGAGTGAATGCAGAAATGGTGGCACAAACTAATGGCTATGAAGCAAGATATCTCAAAGAGAAATCCAAATTGCTGTCTACCCACATCAACATCAGAAATGTTTGCATTTCTTGTCAACACCTTTGATAATGTCAATCTTAGCACTTTACCCTTATGTAGCTTTTCCAAATCCCCAGTAGTCCACAAATTATGACCTCATTATGTTTTTTAATGTTGTGCAAGTATGTCCACATAAATGACACCAGGCAGAATTCACCAAGATGCCAACCTGGACATGATGACATGTTGTGCCACATAATACACATTATCAATGAATTTTTTTAAAATGTATCTAGAAAATAACAATGGTCATAAAGATCAGTGGATGAATGATGACTGCATGTAAATGTTGATAATTTTTTTAAGCAATATCTGCCAGTAAAGCTGACTAAATCTGGAATAAATATTTGGGAGTGGGAAAGACTAACACAGGTTATGTACATAAATTCCAGGTTTATACTGTGGGAGAGAAGCCAAGCTGAACACCTGAAAGAAAGGAGCCCAGGTGTTTGTGTTTTAAAAGATTTCATAAAGATAAGATGTGGGAAATCTCATGAAATCTACATGGACAATGTTTTCTCAAGTCTAGCACTATTTGAATTGCTAAGAAAATTTACTGCCTCTGTACATTACAAATTAAAAGGGACTGTTATAGACCATATAGTCTACAAAAAAATTAAAGAACAAGATCAAAAGTATCTGATGACAAACAGTAATATCTGCTAAAGATTGGAAGGAAAAAATGAATGTCCATTATTTACCAATGAATCATAACCCAAGTGAAAGTAGGATGCTACACAGGTGGAAACAAATGGAAGCAAAGTGACCAGTTTTAAAATCATTATGTGTATATATATATATATATATATATATATATATATATATATATATATATATATATATATATATATATATATATATATATATATATATAAAACCTATAACTTTGACAGATAAATTGTAATGCACTAAAATAATTGTTTTATTTCAATATCAATCTTCTGAATGTCAGTGAGATAAATGAATCATACAGATATAATATATTTATACAAATTATTTTTATATATGCATGGATTCACTTTATAAATCAGTCAATTATAAAGATAATAACAATGCAGAAACAGGCTCTGGTATTCAGTTGTCATATCGACCAAAATAGTTAACAAATCAAGCAAATAATATTCACTGCAGAAATTATTTCATGCAACAATTAAATAATGTCAAAGTAAGTAGTTATTCAAAAACTGTAGAGATAAAGCAGTGAGATAAAAATATTTTAAAGAAGTAACTGAGCATAGTGACCTAGCAAGTACTTGTAAATAATTCAATTTTCACAATTATTCCAACAACAAAGCACTGTCAAAGAAAAGTACAATAAATTATTAATTCCCAAAACTGATGCACAAGGGCGAATTAAGATTCCAGAACCAAAAATGGGTAGTAGCATTGATTCTAGGTAAAAATATAATCAAGTTCTGCCAAAGCAAGTACCAAAATAAAATTCTAAACTATCACACCAAAGGAATTACTTTCCCCAAACACTAAGGAAGAGAAAGAGAACCAAAAGAAGAGCATTGCTAGATGACACAGTGCAATAAAGTCCCCTCAATTATCAACTACTGCAAGGACTTATAATCACTCAGTTAAAACAGAATTATAATAATTTGCTGAAAAACATTTAAAAACATAAATGAAGGTAATTTTCTGACAGAAGATTGAAAACATGTTAGTATTGCAAGCATTCATGGGAGAAAGGAAGAGCATATGTTGGTGCTGTGGAAGTCAAAATGGTTCTGGATTCTCTTTGTTCTAGTTTTCTAGGTTGTCCCAAATAATGAGAGGTTGGATTTGATAAAATAAATGAAAAACTGAATATTAACATGACTCTGCTTCAGATGATCAAGCATTGTTTAAATGAACAAGATTATATACTCCTCTATTTGACATAGACTGCAAACACTCTGTTACTTGATGGAATCTTTCATTCTAGATGATTCTAGGGTCAGAATCTAGATTGTATCTTTTAACTCAAATTCAGGTAAATATGTTTAAATTAATCATGATTGGACTATTTAATCCACAATAATTATCTGACTATTTAATCCAAAATAATTATCTGACTATTTAATCCACAATAATTACCTATTTAATCCACAATCATAGAGAAAATGTTGATTCATTGACTGTTGTTTATAAAAATAAATGTCCCTCATCTGATACACAGTGAACTTGATCCCAGACAAGGTGAAGTACAAAATACAAATTTATATAACATATAAAAATTAAAAAACCAACAAACAAAACAAATTAAATATACATAACACCAACCATTTAGGAAGAGTAGAGGTATTTTCAGAACCAACCAAGTTGGGACCAACAAAATTTTATAAGAATGCTTTTGGTGAAAACCCCATGTTAATATCACTTTCTGTTGTCGAGGAGTAACAATAGCAAGGCTGCTATGGTAGTTATACAGGATGTTATATTTGCTCCATTTCTATTAAAAACTAACAAGAATCATAAGAAATCTTTTGGTAAAATCACAATAAGCATATGACCAGCTGTCTAGAAGTAGCAATAATGATTTTCAAGGAGGCCATTGTAGCAGCCATACTGGAGACCAGATAGGTTCCATTTTCACTTACAACCAACAGGAAGTCTTTCAGTAAACACTCCATGTTGATAGGACCGTTTAGAAAGATTAGTAATAACGTGTTCAAGATGGCAGCTGTGGTGGTCATAATATACATTAGATTGGCAACATTTTCATTACAATGAAACAGTCATTGTAAGAGGTCTGAAAGACCATGTCAATATGACCTTCTGTTGTAGAGGAATAATGATAACAAGGATTTCAAGATGATTATTGTGGCATCCCTACTGGACACCAGACCAGCAATATTTTCATTAAAACTAGACATAATAAGAAGGAAGTTGTTGATTTGGATTTAATGCCATATCTAAGTACAAGATAGCCTATACATTGTGGCTAATACAACCGGTGGAAGAAGAACCCAGGAAAACCCCTGTAAGAACCACTGACCCATGGAAGCTACTGACGCACATTTTCACATAGCTACATATGAATCTGTTGGTGAAAACTCCATACAATTCACTACTCAGAAGGAGTAGAAATAATGAGATTTTCAAGATGGCGACTGTGATGACTATTTTTGGATGACCAAGGGGCGCCATTTTTGGTAATGGACAGACAATGGACAACAGAGAACTCATAAGCTCTTCTCGCCTATGACCAGTAGAGACAAAAACTATTAATACAATTTTCTTATGGCTTACACTATAAGCTCAATTAGTGTAGTGATATCTTTAAGAGATAAAGAATCGGTAGTAACACTGAATCATCAATGTTAAGTTTGGTTCAAGTGCAGCTTGTTTCACGGTATAAATTATCTACAAGACAGAAGTCTGAGTGGACACTGTAAGAAATAAATAAGTGCTAAAAATGATGACTTACTTGCCATGCTTAAAAAGCTTCCTTTGTATGTTTTTGCCTTTACCAATCTTAAATACAGTAAAATATTAATTGTTATTCTAAAATTTAATACTAAAGATGATCTTCACCTTGGCTGTCATAACAAAATTCCAGACAAAAGTTATCAATCACTATAGATCTTGATAATGGCAGGCAAGCATTAAATTGGACTAACAAAAGTCAACACTGAATCTAATTATTATCAGTGCAGGGGACAGTTCAATTTTTTCCAATACATGGCACTTCCATTTTGAGGTCATAATGCATGATATATAATGTGGTTTATGCTGGATTACAGCCCATGTTTATGCTGGATTACAGCCCATGTTTATGCTGGATTACAGCCCATGTTTATGCTGGATTACAGCCCATGTTTGGCCTTGCTGACATACTTAAAAGCTGATTTTTACATACATATTTCTCAGTGTTTATATAATGATCATCTAAAGATATTAACCAATGAAGACCAAAAGTGAATAATCATTATTTAAAACTCTTTTCTATAAATGGGATATTCCATTTTAGTCAAGCCCACAAACTATTTAGGTAGTAAGTAAAAAACATTCAGTTCCATCCCAAAAAGATTTCAAGACTCACCTTAATCTCCATCTGTTTTTCTAGTTCTAAAATTACTAAAATTTGTGTTTTTCAAAAGTCTTTTAGTGGAAACACCATGCATATATGACCACATGTTAAAAAGAAGCAGGTATAACCAGATTTTCCAGATGCCTATCATATCAGCCATAGTGGAGGTCTAATGGAAACCATATTTATCTTGGAGCAACTACATAAGAGTTTTGTAGAAAAAGGAAGTACCTATATTTTCAAGGTGGCACCAATGCCTCAAACTTGCGGTCTGATCTGCACCATCTTCATTGAGAACTAACTTGATATCATATGAAATCTTTTAGAGAAAAAACCATGTTGCAACAACCATTCAGAAGAAGTAATAACAAGATTTAAAAGATGGCCACCATAGTTAAGTCTGCAATGTTAACCAAAATCTCTAAATATTATACACAGCTTACAATAGCCACAATGATGCCTTTTAATAAAAATGCTTAGGAACTCATTCTTTCCTGACATAAACATTATGTAACTCATCTAGTCCTTGTTTCATCTGATGCATGTCTTCTACCTCATATTATTACATTATAGAGTATGCAAGATATTTCTTTGTTGCAATATCTCACAATTTAGATAAAATATTCCTAGTATTCTTCTGATATTGTTTCCTAAATACTTCTACATGATACAAAAATTGACAATAAACATATTGAGAAAATTGTGTAATTTTAAATGTAAAATGCTGTATGGACTGATCAATAAGTGGATGGACTGAGTGGAGTAGGGATGAAGAAATGGACAGACAGAAGGCATCACAGTGAAACTAAAACTGTCTTTGAAGAGCAGGGAAATAGTGATTTACTTTCAGAACGTTTTAGGAAACCTGTATTCAGATGGAATTTCTCAAAATACTGCATTACAAGTGAATATTTTTGTGAGCTTCACATTTATATATGGATAGTATATGCATTGTGGTAAATATTTTAAGCCTTACAATGAAATATTTCTATTATCACACTGTTACTATATCTCTTAAGAATTCTGCATATATTTTCACATGTACCTTTCTTAAACCAATAATCAAGACCAAAAGTAAAACTGAAAATGGGAAAGCACCGATTCAGAACATTGACCACATAATTCATTGTTGTTATTGCAGAGTTTAATGCCATTTTTCAGCAAAAGATGGGCTATACATGGCAACCATTACAAATGGTGGAGGAAAAACCCAGGAAGACCTCGGAAAGAACCACCGACCCATGAGAAGCTACTGGCAAGCTTTCTTACATACCTACATTGGTTGAACCGGAGATTTGAACCCATGCAGACAGAGGTGAGATGGCAGTGATCCATAATGTTGAGTGCTTGAGACCACTTGGCCACTCAGGGCCCCACACTTAACTCATAAAAAATGCATTATCAATGAATATTTTAATGTATGTGGCTAAGAAAAATATTTATGCAAAAAGAGGCCACCATACTCAAATTTAGCAAAGTGGTAGCCATCTGAAATAGTCTTTTTAAAAATATATCTTTGGACAAAAAGAGTTAGTGTAAAAACATTAATCTTTCACCTGAAGAATAAAAACATAACAGATCATGTAGTTCATTTGCTTGCATTTTATGGTCGCCATTTACATACAAATAGTTTGGAAGAAAGGTAAAACATCTTATTGGATTACTCAGAAAATGTTGAAAACATGAAGCATGGTACATTTTTTAAAAAATTTTTAAGCACCTTGTACTAAAATATTGAACAGGTATGAGCTATACAGCATAATTAAAGCTAAGGATAAGAAATATCCCTAATAACTGAACTGAATATACAGTATCTAAGCATGCAAAATTACTTTCATGAAAAGTGATATCACATCAATTCATTGGGGTGAAAAAAAAAATAATCCAAGTGTTGGCAGTTTTGGATAGCAGACTCTTTCCATTATTGGAGTAAAGACAATGTTTGTCACCTAATGACAATGTTTCCCACCTGACTGTTTTTCTTATTAGATGATGAAAACAGGTTTTAAAATATGACAAGGTTTGGAAAACAGCACGTGATACATGATTTTATAAATGTTTAAAGAGTGCCCCTCAAGCATGCATGCAAGTGAAAATGCTTAAACATGCTCATCATCTGCCTCACTCCAATAATGTCACACAGCCATCAATTCTAAGTATGCTTGGATAGGGGTCCATTTTCGATTCAGTTTGACTCCAGTGACAGTACACAATATTTATATATTAAAATCAACAATAACAAGGACTGCTGCCAGGCAAGGATCTCATAAGGAATACTAAAAATGTTGATGGTAATGGCAGTAAGTTTACTGTGAAAGGGACAGACTGACATAATATAAAAAATGAAAATCTTTTCAATACTTGTAATGTTTGACTATCTGCATGCTGACTGAGTCAATGAAGACCCTCCCTCTTCTGAGGTAAAATTTTGAAAAACTTTTTGACTTGTAGAGTTGCAAAACTCACTTGCAGAAAACCACTCTTTATAGTAAAGTTTTTCATAGATTACGTTTCTCCAAGAACACATCACATTATTATTACAAATATAAGCCCTATTACCTTCAAAATCCCAAAGACAAACATTCATCTTTTCTGTCTATATTTTAATGACAAAGGGTAACAGCTCTTTTCCATTACTCCCAATGGCACCAAAAGGTGTTTCTAATTTTAAGCTTTGGCTGTTAACATCATCATTCACATTGCCTTCTGAAATCCATTGGAAACCTATGCAAGATTTCATCCCGTTCATTAAAAATTTTGTTATGTTTGGATGTATTAAGCATTACTCTATAGGTGGTATATTCTTTTTTTACTTTGAGCACAATTATGTGAATTTTGTCACATATGTAGACTTTGTTTCCGGATTCTCTGATCATCTTGCTCTGCTTTCTAGATGGTGGAGACAGGCATTCTGCCCACCACTTCGAAGCTCATTTGCAATATAGTGGCCAACATCTTTGTTGTTCGACATCACTGTCAATTTTTGCAGCCCGAAATGCACATGCCTGTCAACAGTTAGAATATCAAAGGTATTTAACAGGTGGCTCAAAATGCAACGCAAATAGTTTGAAAACTACTTCTTGCATTGGATGCATGTTCTACTTAACCTTGCTTAAGCCACAACCTACAATGTCCCTGCAAACCTCTCCCTTCAGATAAACAGTGCTGGTTGGTGGCAAGACTGAGTAAGTGTGGAGGCAGGCAGACCAAGAAGTACTGCTACATCCTTCTACAAAGCAACCATCATTTTATGCATCATATCTGACTCACCCTCAATGGTGTGACGACAAGGGGATATGGGATCACTCACTTCACAATTCAAACATCGACCGTGATCCAAATTCTATAATGCAATCTGCTAATCAGAGGACGTTGTATTAAAAGGATAATAAACATACTTTCTCTAATATCATGCCTCTGCCCTCTCTCCAATAGGTGACTGACTCGCAGTTTTCTTTTTTAATCTGCACTGGATAAATCTCTTTCACCGATGAATGGGCAATCCAGACTGTCTCAGTGGGGTTTTTGCTCTCATTTTGCCAACCCCCACCCTTTGATCCTCTGTATTCCTGACATAAATACCGTCAGACTTGGTAAAGAACACATTTGCAGCAGGAGATCAAGGCAATCATGGAGAAACAGTTGGTAAAGAATGTTCAGAATCGGAAATCTCTGGAGTTGTCCTCTAAGCTTTTGCTGGTCAGGATGGCTAAGGGCAAACTAAAACCCCAATCTAGACTTCACTCATCTACATCAGTTTAAAATTTCACCAAAATTCAAGATGGACACAGCAAGATCAGACATATTCTCACATTTTCGTCTGTCCTCATGAAATGGTTTGCTGTTTGCATGCTGTGGAAATTGTAATCATTTTTGTGACCTCTCTTTCTGCTTGAACATAAGTCTATAGGCATTTACAAATCCCTACTGCATCTTTTCCCTGTTCCATATGAATTCTTCTACTATAATGGTGGTGCATCCTCAAGAAAAATATAATCATTTCCATTCTAGACAAAGGGGAAAATAATATCATATCCCTGTTACATCATCTAGTTTTTTTTTTTGATCAATTGGAAAATCCAGTCCTTGTCCATCCCATCAGTTTGTCCATATCATACCTGTGAGAGAACCAGGATTTCAAACCAGTAGATTTACAAATTTTGATCAGGAGATTGGCTTCTAAAAAGGGAGATTTTTTATCAGCATAAATTGTATGTGTTTTAAGGGAATTGAAAACAAAACAAGTTCAGTTTGTCACAAAATATGTATTCTCTTCATATTATAATACAACACACAATTTTGCACATGATTTAGATTCAGAATCTGATAGAAAATGTTACAAGCAAAGATTTTTTTTATACAATCCACAGGCATTTTTAGTTTCCTTCAGAAGATTATTGTCTGGTGACCCCTGGTGACATTCACTGTCATTGTTAACCTTCACACTTAGCAGGCTCTCAACAGTCTTTTGGTCCAGACTTTTTCTTGAATCACTCCATATTTTCCAGAGAATGGAAAATGTCCTCTCTGTGTTTTTATCCACTTTTGATCCAGTCTCAAATAATGCCTTCAATGTGAGTGTGTTTGTTACAGAAGAATTGTTGTTCCTATGTGATGGTGTCTGTATATGCTTGGTGATATCATTTTTTCCTCCATATGCTGTCTTAAAATCCAATTTGCATGAAAGACACCATGCAAAATCAGGACCTTTGCTACTAGCCTGCACACACTTAAACACTGGTATCCAAGCATTGTTAAACTTGCTGCAGTATTTCTTAGCTGGTAGCTTCTTTGCATTGGGAGAAAGCGGACATTTCAACATGAATTTTAAAAAATATAGAAGCTGCCTTAAATATTCATTTTAAACCATTGTGAACAATACAATAGGAATATCTTTCTAACAGCTGCAACTAGACAGAACCAAGAACCATGTGTACAGATGCAAGCATCCAGATCAGACATATTCCAGGCTGTCTGTCAATGAAGGGACAGATTCTCCATATAAAATGGCCCCCAATACATTATTCTTTGCAAACATCAGATGCATATTCATCAATGTTCCAAATAAAGTGAATATCAACAAAAGTTTAAAAAATTGGTGCATTAAAGAATTCAGACACAGAAATGTACAAAATTTTGGATTCAATTGGGTTCAAAATTTCTCTTTATGAGGAGTTTAGTTATCCATGAATACAGAAGACATTGTGGAACTGAATTTTCAAAATCACGATTTGCAAAAATTGTTAGCAGAATGGTATCAAAGAAAATGAACAATACACCACTCCCTCGATAACTCGTGCCGGGATAACTCGCGAACCTGCTTATAACGCGGTGTCCGGCATGGCTCCCGATTTTTTTTCTCAAAGAAAATATATTTTAAAATGTGTTGAACAGTGAAAAATGTGATAAATGGTAAATTGGTAAATTAAACTTTGATATATAACTCGTTTTTATCATCAAAAATGGTGATTATTGCCCGTAAAGATAGAATCCATATTGTGAAAATTGCAATTTCTAAAAAGATATCACATATTGTTTTTTTTAATAGAGAAATAGTTGTTAATACACAGTAAATTGTAAATAAACAGTGCTCAATGAAAAACTCTGGTAAATGCTAACATGCGGCAACCTAAAATGAAATAGACACTAATTAAATATCTGGCTAGGTGAAATTCACATTATAAGCCTTTAATTTTGTCTCAACTCGATAATCGAAACATACCTATTCTCTTAGATGAAGGCTGGAAAAGAGTCAGTCAACCATCACATCGAAACCCGCGAGTACGAGTACTTCGGTGGGAACCTAATTACATGCCGGCTTTGTTTTGATCAACAGCATGGGAAGTGTTTGTTACAATAAAAGAATCAATTAAAAGAGACCGGTGTTGTTTTATCGATTAGAATATGTATTTTGCATCAAATCAAACCTGGTAAGTACAATAAAAGAAAGTTCAAAGGCATGCTTTTAGGAGCCTACGTTCTCGTATTCGTTACCGTTATCAAATTTAATATTACTTCACCAATCGAAAACGTTTTCACATTTTATGTATTAACATCATTAAAGTATATAATATCAGTAAGGTATCTAGGGCTGTCATCGGGTAAACCGGTATAGAAAAACCCTGATATTGAAACGTAAATGCGGGTACCTGTAAAAAAAAAAAAAAAAAAAAAAAAATCACCACACTAGCCAACCACTTCAAAGAGGTGTGACAGCTATGGCTATAATAAGAAACCAGATCGCTGCTTAATAAAAATAAACAATACGTCAGGCCGTCTGTTTTGATTAATAAAATTCATTGGCGTTGTGCAACCGGACCAACCGTTATCCCCGAGGCATTATATTCCAAGGTTAAAACCTTTGTTCTATGAGTAATAAACCTCTTTGTAGACAATAACTATTAAATGTGGGTGCTAAATGATTGGTACCTAGCGGGCTCTTTTAATGAAACCCAGACAGATACCTTTGATTTCCGAACAAACATGTCAAAGAAATCGCACAAAGTATATTATGAACAATCATCACCTAGACACCTTGAAATCTTCGTAACGCATCAAAGTAATCTTTGCTCGTTGTTTTTTTAGTCGATTAGCTCCGCAAATTACTAAAGTTAGCCATCATACATGTACCGATATTTCTATTTGCAATACTACTACGTTTTTACCAATAACTATCTTAAGAATAATAATTCCAAAATAATAACATTTATTCGACTGCATGGTCATGTGGTATAACTGGGGCACGCATGCGTGGGTGATTCAAATCTGCAGTCAAAACGTGAAGTCGTACATGTGCTAAGCGAATGAAAACCACGTGGAATAATGTTTGATGATCAATATACTGCAAGTTATCCTGAAATTAATGTTACTCTGAGGAAAAAAAATAATATATACCGATATGAAGAGATATTTATTCACTGTTAATCTTAGCACGTTTATTGAGTATTCAACATTGTAACATGCCAAGCCAACCCCACCCCCTTTTGCCTATACGTCGATCCCTTTGTTAGTTTTGTTGTTTGTTATAGGTCCCTCAATAACTCGCGCCCTTGCATATATCGCGGTCGATGTTTTGGACCCCAATGTCTGCGAGTTATCGAGGGAGTGGTGTATATGGGAAAATTAAAGCACTATAATTAATGACCTTATCTAAACAACCATATTTATTCTTAATATTTCCAAATTTGCATCAGCAAGTTTTCTAAAACAAATCAAAAAATTTATTTCAAATATATATAGAATAATGGTCCTGAACAACACTTATTAGTTAGCTAGAAGGTGGCATAGAACATCTGGCATTTTTAAAAATAAAATCTCTAAAAATATCTTGGGTAAAATGTTTGCTGACAAATCATTTGGAATGGCAAAATATAACAGACTACATTCTTAATAAATATGATTTTTCTTATTACTTTTTTTCAATTAAATGATTTGCAAATATCAAAATTATTTTAAAAAAAAGAAAAAATCCATTTTGGATGGATGTTATTTTCATGGGCTGAATTTAAGACAAAAGAAAAAGATAGAAACTTTCTTCAAATATCCTGGGAAGGTGTCTGGAAATATAAAAATATAATGATCAACAAAGACCCATTTTTTATCAATCGTGGTTGTCGAAGGGGGGGGGTACAATTTATATATCATTTCTTGGATGAGTCAGACTTATTCTTATCATATGAAGGGTTTTGAGATCGATATGAATTTTCACATTAGGTTATACAATATTACAGTATTATAAGTGCAATCAAAATTAAATTTGCAACATCAGAAAAAAGTCTGCCTTTTTTTTGCTGAAGAATATGAAGTTCTACTCAGAAATCAAAAAGGATGCTGAGAGAAATATAATAGTTTAATAAATTCATTATTACAGTCATGAAAAGCTCAAGTAACCACTTTGTTAATATTCCAAAAGATGAGAGTTGGTGGAATAAGGTATATTTGACTTCCATATAAAATTACTTTGTGTTGTTGTGAAACATTTTTTGGGTTGTGTTGTGCTTTGTTTGCAAGTTAGGAGAGTGGGTTAACCTTGATATTGGGAAACCAATATCTTCCCTCAGAGATTAACAGGTAGGATGCTCAACAAACCTTTGTCTACTACCCATTCTACTAACATTAATGTCATTCAGGAACATATCATAAGGAGAAAGCATATTTTTTTAGTAATTTATGTTTCTCCTGGATACAATCATGTTACCTTAATTGCTCCATCCTCCCGACAATGTGAGCATCTTGTTACATGATGTTCCGCTTAACATAAGACTGGTGCCACCCATCGGCAGTAAGAGGTAAGAGTAATAGCATTTTGTCTATATAATATAAACAGAAAAGATGATCTTTGGGTGTGCTATATTTGAGAGGTAGTAGGGCTTAATTATCTAATGTTTGAGTTTATATATAAGATTTGTTTCACTTCCCCTGAAAAATTCTCCTTTTCTCTTATTTTCAGCTACCCTGGCCATAAGGTACAGATGTAGCACAAAACTCTTAAATGGCTATATCATGCCAATGAAAGTGGCAGAAAATGCCTTGCTGAGAGATCATCCTTCTTGATCCTAATCTAACACACCAGCCACAGAGTCAACACAATTCCTAATTGATTTTTGAAATATTTAATTACCTGTCTGAACCATCCTTATTGAATAAGAACTTTACATTCTTCAGAATTTTTCTCATTTAGGAAGTAGGAAACTCCAGTTATATGAGTATTTTTGGTCAATCTGGCCCTGTATCCTCTTCCAAACTGCTTGGCAAATTCATGCTTCCTAATTGTATGCCTGAAAAGACAAAATTTTAAATTGAAGACATAGTGACACAGATCAAGAGACCATAAAAGCCATTCTATCTGAATGAATAAAGCAGGATGCAACTCATGTAATCATTTCCTTAGAAGGGAGAGGAAGAGAGTAACTATTGACCCAGCATAAAAAAATATATGCATCCATATTTATTTATTTAAATTATAATAAGAGTAAAACAATAGCGTACCATCATTTTGGGTAGATATAAGCCCTGAACTATTCGATGGATGCACTGTCTTCCCTGATAAATGGATAACATATGAATCTTAGGGCTGTTCCTTTTAAACATACATGGTACATAGGGGAGGCAGTTTTAAAAAAATACATACCAGGGTACTTTGATTTCACAGAATTAATATTAAAATGATATGAAATTTCAAAACTGATCTATGGGTGAGTATCCCGCTTTAAAAGTGCCTTCCCTGGGTCCCATGTATGCTGTAATGGGACAGCTCTTATAATGTTGGGACAATTTATTTTTTTCAATTGTTACTTACTGATACTTTTTCTTAAGTAATTTAGTTTAAAATCATTTTCATGTGCTTTAAAATACAGCATACTTTATTATAATGTAGTTTTGCATTTAATATACTACCAATTAACATAGCTGTGCTTAACATAATACACAATAATACAATATGGCATCACCTATAACATGGTATACTGTTTGTAACTTTGTAGTAAAGTCATTTCACTAATCGAGATTTGATCCTGAAGTCTCAGTGTTAGTAACTCTGATACTAGCTTTCTGATGCAAAAGTTTCAATTTTGGACAAGAAAGAAACCATTAGGTCCACACAAACACTGAGGCAGTATAACATAAGTGATATTGCTATTGACAAGTAATGAGATCAGGAATACAACTAAAAAGCTAGGCTTCTTGAACTCAACACAAAATATTTATCGGAAAAATAAAAAAACTGCACTTCATTTTATTAAATTCTTAAACTTTTAAAAAAATTAATGGCTAAATTAGGTATTTTATTCTTTGACTGACAAATATTTTGCAAAGCAAAGAAAACCAGAGTGCCATTAACAGTACATTTTACACTTGCCCCATGTATAATAGTCCTCTGTGTAGGTACCATTACAGTATGATTAACTATGAAGGTTATTGACCAATGTGGTCATGAAGAAAACTTAATGTGCAGAAACCATTATTATCTATTGGACAATGACATCTGGCCTTCAGACACCAAAATTATAAGTATCTTTATTACCCAAAATGTTAACAACCTATGAAGTTTGTTCATGGAACTAAATAAAATTGTTCTGCAATAACATTTCCTGAACTGATCCAGTGGCCTAGTGGTTAGAGCGTCTGCCTCAGATGCAGGAAGTACTTGATTCAATTCTCGGTTGAGTCATACCAAAGACTTACAAAAGTGGTACTAACAGCTGCCTCACTTGACGCTCAGCATTAGGAGCTTAGTGTTAGGACTGGTTGGCCTGGTGTCAGGATAATGTGACTGGGTGGGACATTATGATACATGTCTGCGGCATGATGCCCCAGTGTTATACATCAATATAAACTGCCACACTGCAGACATCGTATCGATATGACAGAAAAATTGTTAAAGCTACGTTAAAAATCATAATCACAACCTTTCCCTACGCCACAATGATCCTGGCCTTTGATTTTGACCCCAAGATCAGCAGTCTCTTCCACACCTTAAATGCAAACTTTGGTCATGGTATGTGGTTTAGAACAAAAGTTATTATGCAAAAAAACCAAAGCCAGTAGTAGACTTCTATCTGATCCAACATTTATGTCATCTGCAAACTCTGGTGAGGGTACCTGGTAGTTAGCTGCAATTTATGTGCATTAACTAAATTTTCTTCTTTCATTTACAGTAATCCAACCTTTGACTGCAAAATAAATAGGTTTCTTTCATTCATCAAGTGCAAGCCATGCACAAAATTTGGTCCAGGTATGTAATGCAGAACTAATGTTCTTGTATGAAAATTATTTTTGGTATTTCAATTAGTGACCTTGACATCTTACCTTTTGACCCCAAAATCCATGGAGTTCTTCATTCCCTTAATTGCAAGCCATCCACAAAGGTTTAGAAAATGTAGTCACAGAAAACACAAGGTAATGTGCTGAAACCATTTTGGTTCATGGTCACTGAATTACTGACCTTCAGACCCCAAAACTAACAGTTCTTCCTTACTCCAAGTGCAAGTCATCCCAAATTTTTTGGCAACTGTAGATGACAGAGATCTTAAGCTACTGTGCTGAAATCAGTTTTCTTTGAGTCATACAGACTTTGACTTTAAAACTGACTAGTTTCTTCTGTACTTAAGTACAAGCCATCAACAAGTTTAGCAACTGTAGATGATTCACAACAAGAGTTATTGTACTGAACAAATACTGGAAATCATTTTTTCTAGCAAAATATGTTTCTTTCATAATACTTACCAAATCAAAATATTATCGGATATTTACTACTACTTTGCAAATACTGCCCTTTTATGATAAAACATAAGTAAAAAGCCAAAAGTAACCTGCAGACCCAAGTCAGAGTGATCTCCTCTTGACACTGGGATTTGCACCAAATCCTGTGAATTCCTCAGTTACTGAATTCACACTCTTTATACAGATGTTAGTTTGGGGGGAGGCTGGGAGGGTGTATGTTATGATTGAGTATTATAATAAATATATTTTACTAGAAAACATTTGTTTCTTCTTCAAATATGATACCATTCAAATACATTAAGATAATAAGAAGTGGAAAGAGATTCATCTTCAGCCCCATAAAGTATGTGAGACAGCTTCTAGTTAACACGACTGTAGAACAGACTCCATATGTAAGGAAGCAGCTTCAAAACGGAAAAAGTTTCCATCCCACAAAATGGTCAAGCCACATCCTTATCAATCTGTCAAACAATCTGGAAAGTTAGCCTGTAGTGCAACAGCTATAGATCCCGCCAAACCAAGTTAAACCATTTAGAAAGATGTCTGAGATCAAAGCTGGAGGAGTGTACTTGGATCTCCATCTCGCAGTATAAATAAAAACAGTTAGAAAACAGTTCAATTCATATACAATGTTTGTTGTGAATGTCCCAAGTTCATGATCTGAAAGGTGAAGCAAATTATTTTCTGAGATGAAGAATGAAGATCGAACTTTATCCAAGACAAAAGTGTCTTCACTGATATGTTGTCCTTTCCCTCTATAAGGGATAAAAAAAGGAATAATCTCCCTTGATGGAATGGGTTAGTCTTTCTCAAGACAACTTCTGAACTTGCACTGGGTACTGTAGATGACTTTGATATGAAGTGTCCAGAGTCAACGGTATTCATTACAATTACAGAAATCCAATTTCCCATGAACGGGAGGTTGTTCTTGGCGATGAAAGCTGGGACCATCATAAGTGATGCAGACCCATCTTGTCAGAACTGCATGTACAGCATGTATTTTGCTGATTCTGCCTGCTGTTCACTAATACAGTCAAAAAGCAGGTCTTATATGAAAGGTGAAAAACCAATAAAGCTCTTTGCTCAAATGCTGTCTTGCTTAGTTAGGCTAGTACCCATGATAGATTCTACTTGGAAAATGATGCATCATCGTTGGACATTTGTAATCAGAAATGGAGAGAAGATTTGATAGATCATTGATTTGTTTGATATCTAATCCTAATCTTGCATGATGCAGGGTACCAATGATCATCAATGAGTAGGTTTTAATTATTATTGGTACATGTACTAACATTTCTCATCCAAGAGTCACAGGAAGTTAGCTACTGAATTATGGATACCTGCAGTGGTATAAAGTGTTATTGTGCATACCATAGTGAGAATATAGTTCAATGCCTTCTTATAAATTTAAGGTGGGCAGCCATCTTGCTTGAGTGATTTCTCCATGACTTTTTGTGACAACTGTTTGTTCTTGATGGCATATTTTAATAAGATCCAAACTTTTAGTTTCTGCAAGAATTGGTTGGCATATAAACACCTACCATTATAGTTGCTTGAACATAAGAGAATAACGTCGATTTCCTGGCAATTCTGTCGCAAGACCTATGAAGTCATTGATCCAAGATTTCTCGTATAAGTGAAGCAATCAGGATTAGGTATAACTCTGATTCTCTTGCCTCCATATTCACTGACACCATCCGCTTTTGGCATAGGATAGCTGCTTGCAAGCTGGCCTAGCATTCTTATTTTCTCAGTAATTGTGAGTACAAATTCATTATATCTTTAGTCTGCTGACAGATGAGATAAAACTACAGCATTGATGAAATTTAACCTAAAACTCGCCATTTTCACTCCATGTCACATGACTACGCAAATCTCACAACCTACATGTTAATGACATCAAAGGTCCAATAGTGACATCAACAATAAACTGACTTTTTTATAAGCGGTGAACTCTGACCCTACACCCCAACATAAATGTCCAAATATGATAAATGGGGTGGCAAGAGTCAGAAGAAACTCTGGGTATATTTTTGGTAGGCTGCTTCCATGTGGCCTGTTCTCTTGGGATGTCCTTGTGACCTCTTTCCGATAACCTTGCAAAACTCTCCACACTAGCTGAGACTGTGAGAGAGGAAAAGAAGGTATCTTTGGTGGCTCATTTGTGAATTCCATCAGCCTGATCATTATAAAGGAGATTAGATGGTTAATGTTGCAAGTGTAGCCTGGCCTTATGGTCTTCAAGAAAGGTGGAGGTAGACAGCACTGCATTTCATACCACCAGCTGTTAGTTTTTTGGGCGGCTATTAAACATAGACACTGCATTTCATTCCCCAGAAAGTGATATGGTTTTGAACCCTTGCAAACTGATGATCTCATTATCCCTCAAGGTGCATTTCTGTGCCTTTCTCTTTAGTACCCCTAGTACTACTGTTCATTGTCTTCTGTTCTTATAATATGCGAGTCTAACATGTATTTGCAGACTGACAAATGGAACAAGCTGCATATATAGAGTAGTAAGTAAGTAAAATCAGTAGAGTAATTCATATATAACTATTAAGATTAACCAATTTAGAAAACTTACCTGTATGCAACAGAAAGTAATGTTATATGAATATTCCATATCACACAACATACCAACACCTTTTGAATATGGTCTTATAAATCTGAGGAGATGCCATCGTGACCCATGCAGGTATTTATCAAAGGCACCTACATGTGTGAAGATGGCAAAGTGATAACACTTTAAAGTCAGAAATTTTGTCATTGGTGAAAGGAAGAACAGAAAAGTTGAAATTTATAGGTTTACTCTGAAGATGAAAGTCCTCCAACTTGCTATTAGGTAGAAAACTTCCAAATGCTTCCATAGATTTTACATGGCCTCTATGTAGAGAGTGTGATACTTGGCTTGACCAGAAGTAGCAACCAGGAATTTGGCACCAATCCTATTATCAAGGACAGATCACACTATCTAACTGCCACCTGATGAGCAGCTAATTTTTAGCATTTTATCTAAAGAGTTTTAACCACGGAGGGCTGGATTTGCAAGGCAGTAGTAGTTCTCTTATGGTATTATGAATTGGTACCATATATGAAGAAGAAACAGACAGATGGACAAGACTGTAACATAACACACTCCATCTCAAAGTTGGCATACAAAAATTGTACGCATACATTTAAATGTACTAAAACTAAACTCACTTAAAGGTAAGGGGTGGACGAATCATCTGCATACACATTTTGAATGGAGTTTCATAAAAATCAACATCTGAATTGAAATCTATGTATGCCTCCCCCTCTGCCATGAAAGACATGCCAGCACGCCCTATATCTCCTTCCAGCTTCATTGTACCTTCTATAACCAGTGCTCCACTGAAAAATAAAAAGTTCTTTAAGTTATATTTCCAAATCACATTTGAAACAAAAATAGACAAGGTCTGCATATCAAACTTAGAAAGCATTGCTGAAAAACTTTAAATGTTTTTGACACAACCACCACTACTGCCAGTGTTAAAGCAACTGGTCTTGCTTTCCACTAATGTAGGCACAACAAAAATTTTATTACAATTTCTTCAGCTAATACCACATCTTTGAGTAAGAGTAATAGTTTAAAACAAACATGACTGCTGTAAAATCTGTTTACGGTTGATACAGTACTAATAGCCCGACATGACTGCTACTCCAGGTCCATTTTATTTCATGACTTTAGATAATTATCATGTCAAACTGGACCATATTCAATTGCTACCATATTTACCATATATTATGGGACACAATAAAATATTTTTTTTTATCCTGTCCTAGAACTTATGGTGAAACTTTTTTTTCACCTAGACCATATGTCCAAGACTTAAGAAATGAAATAATTTTGTATTACATTTGTGCTCCCCCATAATGCACGGATGAAAGGCAGATGATTTTGCTGACTGATATGATTATCAACATGGATAAGATTCTGGTGATTGCATTCCTGGACAGACTGACAATAAAATGTGGAAAGTGTGAGAATTAGAATGGTGCAGATTTGAAAAAAATCTGACTTTAGTCCTTGAAGTTCCTTATTCAGGTTTTGTGTTGTCTCAAACAATTTTTCACAGTGAAAGCTAACAAAAGTGTTCATGCATCAAAAGAATGGATTGTATGTGTGCAGAAGGGTTGTGTTGATGAGATGCTGCTGCAGTGGACTAAAGAGTTTTATCAATTACACAGTTTTACATTTTTTAAAATATAATTTCAGTGGAGTGCATTTTTTGACATGTAATTTTCAAATGATCTAAAAGGTGTCCAAAACTTGTGACTCAAAAAATATGTCCCATAACATACAGTGCACAAATAATTACTTTTAAAATTTTTATATGGTATCCCAACAAATATAGTGTCCCAACATATACAGTAAATAAGGCATATCATTTTGAACAAATTATCAAATTAATCTTTTAGTATTTCTAGGTATTTTGCAAAGAAAATGACTTCATCTATTGGAATGTCTCAAGAAATTAACTTTTACCTCACCTGCAAAGCAGGCTGTGCTTATCATATGATGGTTTGATCAGCTGTTTTCTGGTGATTTCTGTATAATAATAAACTCCATATATGAGTCCAAACTGAGAAGCATAAAGCAGGTCATCATCACCTACTTTTCATATTCCTTCTAATCATGTTGTGTTTCCTTTTGGAAGATTCATTTTTTTTAATTCACCACTGCATACATGGTATTTCACTTACATCTGATGATATATGCATGTTTGCTAACCAAGAAGTACAGCAAAAACATTACATACATTGGTTTTGTTATATGCATTGACAACAAAAACTTCCCTGAATCAGAAGTTAAAAAAGCAGGCAAGCTAAAGCATACCATTCTGCTGAATCCCAGTATACAACTCAGACTCATACAAGAAAAGAAATATCACACCTACAAACAAGTATTCACATCAGGAAGACTAGTATTGTTCATGTTTATCTTGCTATGACATACAACAACAGAAGAAGAAAACAGCAGGAAACTGATATTCTTCAAATTCAGATCTGGTCATATTATGTATATTGTTACAAATCTTGGTTTGTTCAAAGTAACAAAGAAAAGAGTGAAGCCAACAAGATTTGTAAATTTTAACAAAAATAATTTATTTCCTTAGAAAACACAATAAAATATGAAAAAGGACTTACAGTTTGTGAATATAATCCAAAAATTAACCTTGGAATCTAAAAACACAAGTCCTATCACTGAAATGTCCTAAATGAATCCCAAGTTCGAAGCCCGAAGTTCAAAGATGGTGGATGATGACATCTGATGAATGCAGTATTGATGGGTTAAAAGTTCCACCTTGAATTTGTGAATCAAGACTAATATTCCAATTTTAGAATTCCGAATAATTTCCATGTATTTGTTCAAGAATTTTTATAAAGCTGAAGCACTTCTGTAGTTTTCCAAAGAATTAATTATTAATTCTGAACAGAAAAACTAAAAAAAAAAACAACTAAAATACCTCTGAACTGTCAAGGTATTATTTTACGAGTGAACTAGAAAACAGTGATATTAAATATTAAACCTCACTAAAATGCCATTCTGACACTTGTGATGAGTCATGTGATCACTTACTACAAGACACGTAGGCCAGGATAGTCTTATTTAAGAACCAATAATAAAAAAGCGTTGCTAACACATGGTGATCACGTTAGTGAGGTATGACCTTGATACTGACCAATCAATTAACTCAGTGTAAACCAAGTGTCTGAACTTAGGTCAGCAAAAAATAATACTAATGTACTATTTTATGTTCTACACAAACAGAATTTACTTTTTTAAAAAAATATAGAATCCCATGAAAATAATCATTACAATAACTATAATGAAACAAAAATAAAATAAAAAGAATTTTAACACTAACACAAGCAATATAATTAATATATGTAACAATATTTAATTTATAATTGTTAGTTGTTTTTCTCCTTGAATATAAGTTACAACTGTCATTTTTACCTGACCTTGTCCTAAATCAAGTTCATGTTGTACCTGACCAAAAACATTTTTTTTTGTAGACAAATAATACACAACTAATATATACTTTTATTAGTGTGAATTTAATTTTAGGATTAATATCAATTAATGTGAACTATTAGGGTCTGGGTCAGGGTCATTAGAATTTCTCATTAAAAATATCAAGCCTATCTGATGTCTACCACATTTTATATTACAATTTTAGCAAATGATCTTCTAGATTGGAATTTTCTATTAAGTAATAATTTCTTTTTAAAGAAAATACTAATTGTGACCTAGGTCAAATAGAGGGTTTTATAATCTTGTTTACCAAAGAAATTTCTCATTCCTGCAATACATCTGAAGCAAAAATCAATGTTATTGTTGTGTTCAGTATTTCATTTGGTTGAAATTATTAATTTAAAATTTTTATTCTCTAGAATTACAAAGTGCTCAATATTATTCTTGGACACAAACATTAACATGAATATATAATGAATTCAGATAAGGACATCTTGGATTATATTATATTTGATTCATCAAAAGATGGTTGGTGGTAACATCACTTCAGACCATTATTGCTTTAGTACATTCAAGACTATTGGTTTATCAGCATGGTATATAATCTGGAATACCACTGGAATTTAATTGGAATATTATTCAATGGACTGGTGATAACACTTTTTGGACTATTTGGGATTAAATTTGCATTAATGTAATACTATACGTTCTTTATAAATCTTCACTCTGTATACAAGGGAAATAAATTATATGTTGAATTTTACAAAACTTTTGGTTTTCACTATTTATGTTACAGTTAAAAACAATTTGTTACAGAGTTAAAAACCACTGAGTTGTAATAGTTGGTACCTCACATTTGTAAAAAAAAAAGGATGTTTATAACTGGAAAATTTTGAAAAAAACTTGAAAATAATGTAACTGAAGTAAATATTCTTCAGAAAACCAAAACTGAGGACTTGCAACAATTCTTCACATCATTTGAGTGAAGCATTCATTTCAAGATCTGAATGAAAAGAAGTTATCAGTGGCCAAGAGCATACATGTGACAGGACCAGATTAAATCAGATTTCAAACTTTTGTAAAGTAGATTGGCTTCCAAGCCAGCTGATTTTGAACAACGTAAATTTTATGTTTTAAGGTTACAGAAAACAAAACAGAGGCATTTTGTGCCAAAATATGTATTCTCATATGAATTCACTAAACTTCTAACTCATATACCTATTTTCAACTTTTCTGTCCTAGCAGACCTGAGTGACAATGTGCATTGTCTTTATACACTGGCATGAAAATTTTTTTTTGCAATCTATGAACATAATGTGAACTAGTTTTAAATTAGTAAAATATCTGCAATGAGGAATAGTAACTTTGTGCTGTCATAAAAAGTGCCACTTCATCCACTTTTGATCCAGTTTTAAGGTGTGTTTGCGACGTTTGTGATGGTATCTGCATAGATGGTATCTGCATATATCTGATAATATCCTTTCTTCCTACATATACTACCTCAAAATTCACTTTGTATGAAAAACTGCAAATTCAGGGCCTTTGCTATTTGCCTGCACATACAAACAAATCTCTGATTTCAATACATGTTACAGAACAGATAAGTCAGTACAGGGCAAATTTTCCCAATTTTGTCAGGAGTTTTGACTTCAAAAGGACAGGTTTGCAATGAGAATGGCAAATTTTTCTTTGTGGCACATGTCTTTAACTCTCATATCCCAATGAAGACCTAAACCTTGAGTCACTTTATGAGTAGTTTGAATATTTGTGTGATTTCTGACTCAGGCATCGCTACATTGGCTTGATGTTAAAACTGATCTGCTACCAGAAATGGGAAGTTTTGTTCAAACCATGTCTCCAGTGATAAAGATGGCAAACATTGTCGCTACACAAATGTCTTTATCCACATTTAATGCTGATTCCATGAACATGGATATCAATGATGGCATATATCGCTGTGTATACCGTAATATGCTTTAATATGCTGAATGACTCTTGTCATTCTTCCTTCATTATTCATGTCCTAGGAATCCAACCAAAGAGATTCCCAATTCCATCCATCACTAAATTTCTTGTAATATGTCTGTTGCTTCATTCTGACATTTGAGCACGGAGAGATAATGCACACTTCGACATCTCAGCAAACTTTAAACACAGAAGCTAAACCAACCCTGTTTCATCCTGATTGATCTCCTTATGTAATCCAACCATAATCAATTGATTTTTTTAATCCTTAGAAATTATTTATGATCACACATAGTATATTCTATTCTGTTTTATTCTACTTGAGATTAGCAACTAAAGTGTCTTGCCCTTTTTAAACTAGTTCAGTCACATGATCACAAGCTATAAACTATAAATATATTGATTTGTTTAAATCTGGTGATTATTTTTTACCAATTGTCATGTATATCTATGATCTTGTAACTCTTGGTTCAGGATTTTTAAAACATTTCATTAATTTATTTTATTTATGGTTGTAAACTGTATAGAATGTCCTTTGTTATAAAGTGTGTACATGATCTGGCTCTGTTAAGAATGCAAACTGCATAGAATATATAAATATATGTTTATGAATGTGTTGAAAATTCATAATAATAATCTTAATAATAAGACTTAAAATGGCAACTATGGCATAGTTTCTCAGTGACTGATGGGATATTGATATTTTGAGAATAATTCTGTAGATTCCCACTGGTTGTGTGAGGTCATATGAATATGCTTAATTTAACACAAAATCAATAGTATATCCTGTCACATGGAGTCTACTGCAAAGTACAGTCACAATATGCAGTATATATAAATAGAAAATTAAGCAACCAGATTCATTCCAATATTTGAGTAATTCACACTTATCATTTTATAAGTCTGAATGTGTGTTTTATGTTGTAATTAGATACTATTCAAGAGGCAAAACATTTGTTTGGATTGTTCAGTTGAAATGCAAAGGTGCTTATTATGTGAACTATCGTATTATTCTGGAACTGTTATAAATTATTGGAAGGAATTCTGGGCAATGCCATCTTGACAACATCACAGTTCTTGTAGGACCAGTACGTTTCCAGTATTGAAATTTATAAGAAACTTTTCATTCATTTAGGACTTTCATAGACCTATATAAGGACTAGTTTCATAATAATGTAACTTCCTCTCACATTATTCATCTATAACTTTGATAATTAAACTGTTTATTTAGTTTTATAAAACTTGCTGTTTTGCTTCTTTTCTGTTACTTAAATTTGTGACCATAGAGTTTTAACATAATGGGACATTTAATGGTATGGACATTTTCATAACAATGAACATATCCACAGATCATGGAGTTCAATTTTTTTTCAAGTAAAAAACTATTTCCATATAAATGCATGAACTGTTTTGGTTATTTGAAATAAGAGACTAAGACAACCATCCCAAAAGGAAAATGCCATTCTCACCTATTTCTAATGTTAGACTTCGAGTTTCGATTCCAGAGACTGATGCTGACTGACCCTGAAAGATCAATAGATGCTACACCTAGAACCTGTAGTTCCACTATCAACCCATTTGCCAGGTGAAAACGGTGACTATGATCTTGTAGCAAAAGATTTGCCTGCAAAACAAGATGTTTTCCATATTTTACACTGAAATGGGATGT
Source organism: Potamilus streckersoni (assembly GCA_016746295.1). Classification (NCBI taxonomy): domain Eukaryota; kingdom Metazoa; phylum Mollusca; class Bivalvia; order Unionida; family Unionidae; genus Potamilus; species Potamilus streckersoni. The sequence goes on along the minus strand of JAEAOA010000617.1, from coordinate 368,536 downwards.
ACATGTATATTGACATAAAATAATGAAAGTTTCTTTAATGCAGCTTCTTTGAAATGGGTAGGGCAATAAATATGCATCAACAAGATGTAGTTCATATCAATTACAAGTACTTCTGGTGAATTAGAATCCATTTATCAAAATATTCTTTTGACATTAGGTAAAATGATCCTGTATTGAATGAAGAGTAACTATGGTCTTTAACACTCCTGACCTTAACAACCTAAAATCTTTTGGAGAAAAGTACCCAGACACTTTTATTATAGGGAAAAATCTGAAGTCCTTTGAATAAGTTGTTACAATATACCATGATTACCTATTCTGTGCCAAAAAATAAAAACAACATAACTTTCTCTGAAATATGACATCATTGGTAGGATGCTTTTTTAAAAAGTTTGGTCAAAATCTGCTGAGGTGGTTCTTTACTTTTGTCTATTTTTTATAATGGCAGATTAATGTCATCAATTAAAAGACCTTCATATCAGGATAAACTGTACACAACTGAATGGTCTTCATTCCAGAATGCATATTTGGTCAAATTCTGTTCTGTGGTGGTTTTTTAGATCATGTTTCTCTAAAGTTTGTATATTTTTTTCTGATGGTGGCCATTCTTGATGAGAGATTTGCAAGTCTGGGATAAATCTGAAAGGCCTTCATCTCATGATGTTTTGATAAGATTTGCTAGTCTGTTCAGCAGTTTCTAAAAATAAATTATTGAATGTGTTTCTATTTTTTTGCTGACAGTGCTCATACCTGATGGCAAACTGACATTTGGAATATTCTGAAATGTCTTTATGTCGGGATGCTTTATATAAAATTTGGGCAAATTCTGCTAAACAATTCTTTAGAATAAGTCATTACAGTGTTTCTGCTTGTTACTAATGGCTGCCACATTTAATGACGAATTACCATTATTTACGTAAATCTGAAAGTTAAATTTGGTCCAGATCTGTTCAGCAGTTCTTGAGAAAAATTCAATCAAAGCTATTAAGTAATGGCTGCCAAGATTTCATGGCAGATCAGCATCATTTATAACAAACTGACAAGATCTTCAAGGCAGTATACATTTTTCAGGTTTGCTCAGCAGTTTTTAGAAGTCATTTTAAAAATGTTCTAATCTCAGGAATGATGGCAATATTTTCTGGTGCATAGCTATATGCATCATTTGTACAAAAGTGTTAAAATCCTTTGTAGCTGGATGCTTTTTGCCAGATTGGTTGAAATATGTTCTGTGTTTTGTGAGACGTATAAAAAAGAATGTTGACAGGCAAAACAAAGGAACGATGATGACTCTGAACACAGGCCATATCATATCTTGGCCTTTTGACCAGGTGACCTAAAAATTATAATACATGGATTGTGGACAATATCTGTAATGCATTATGGTAGGACTGGTTCATACCAATATTCAATGAACCTCTTTAGATTTTTTAGGTTTTCATAACCTGAATGCTTTAGGAAAATTTGTCTGAGTCACTGCAACAAAGTTTCCCCAAGAAGTTTGCTTCATCTGCTACATTTTACATTGAACTTGAATTTCTTTATGTGATTAAAAAAATATATTGAAGTTTCTTTATGTGATTAAATAAACAATCTCATGATACATAAGGTCAGTAATAATTATTCTTAATTTGATAAAATATTTGTTCAAGAAAATTTGCAGGTCATACCAAATTCAAAAAATATAGTGTACTTTAAACACCTATCTGTCTTTAGCTTTCCTTTTTTGGTCACACAGTACATTTCTCTAGTACCTTTAGTTTTAATCTCAAATAGCTTTCAGAGATGTTATCTACAATATAAATGCGAGACATATACCTGTAAAGCTGAAACTGGTTCTGAGGGGGCATTCCATACAGCTGACATAAGTCCCCCTGATCCCCTGAAAAATTCCACGGGAGGAAGGAGGACATCCATAAGGGTTAGTCCCATCCCTGCTGTGGCCTCCACCCCTTCCTCTGAGGGGTCTGTTTCTTCTGATAAAAGGGATTCCAACCCCTCAGCATAGATACCAAACTGTCATGATGGAAAAAAAAGTGAAAACTTAATTATCCTAATCTGAAAGTATTCAAAAAAATATATTTTGATGCAATAACCACCACAGCAATGGGGATTTTACAATGCAGCAAAACTATAAATTTAATAATGTTGCATCCTTAAAGAGAACTATCATTTACTGTATAGTGGGGTTCATTTTGGTCAGTAACTTCTCATTTTGACTAGAACTGGTAAAGTTAACAGTAGGCAAGGCTGGAAAACATGACAAATAGGATTTGCTGTAAATGAATTTAAAACTGAGAAACAACTGTCAATCCACATGTTTGCAATGCTTGAACAAATGGAGTTTTAGTTATATGAGCATGGATAAATGAGGGGATGGTGTAAATGTTTCTAATGTGAGTAAGATGGCCAGTGTCTGCAAGTCCTGCCTACAGCTGAAGTATTGCTGTAAACCATGTGGAAGTGACCTCAAGGTCAATAGGCTGAATCTGTATGTCATAAAATAAACTTTATTAGCTTCCTAATGATCAGCCTAAGAATTAACGAAATCCATCACAGAGTTTAGGAAATATCGGCAAATACAAAAAGAAAAACTTAATGCAAATTTTCTATGACTGGGTATTGACCTCAGGGTCAAAGGGATAAGCAAGAGTGTGGCAGAATGAATTGTCTTTCCTGAAAAATGATTCATCCAAGTATAAACAAATTCCATCAAGGGTTTTGTAAATATAATGTTACATCCTTATGGTCTTAAATTTAGTAACTGAAAGAAGTACAACCAGAAAGTTTTGTCAAGTTTAACAAAAAATGTATTTCTCTAGAATACAAAGTGAAAATTTCAAAGCTGTCTTGTGCATTAAATCCCAAGTAATTATAATTGTTCTATCATAAGCCCAAAATTATTATCTACTGAATGAATTCCAAGAATCTTGAATGTGCTGACGTACAAATAGTATTTTATGTATCAGAAGGATATAATCCAAAATATCTTCCAATGAGTCCTCAATAATCCTAAAGCAATGTTTTATTCTTAAATGTCAATGAACACTTTCTAATTCCAGTGAATGATTTAAATAATTCCTCTAAAATTATAACTGAACACAACTAAAAATGATTCCACCACAGACTAATCTTAAGAGGAATAAATAATTGCCCAACTAGTTGCTTATATACAGACTATCACTTGATCTATGACAACAAAATTCCAGGTATGTCAAATTTTTCCCATAAAATTTATAAACAATTTCTTTTCCAGAAATACCAAACCTTTAAATAAGGTCAGGCATTGAACTTAAATTCAAATAAACATCATAACAAAATAAGGCAGACAATAGACTTTCCAAGTGAAAAATCAAGGCTCTGAAATCAAATCCAAGTAAACATGTTAGTAAAGAATTACATTACTCAGGTAGACCAAAACTCCTACCCTCCATTATGGACAAAGTCAAACACACAATACAAATAAAATATACATAATAAAAGGCAAGTGAAAAGACTTCAACCAAAACCTTAATGCAAATTTTCCATGTAAATTTAACCCCATTGTCAACAGGCAAATTGAGCATGTTATAGAATGAATTGTCTTACAGTATTTCCTCCATTAAAAGACTGAGGGTCTAGCCTAAGAGATTCATCAAACTACAGGGAGGCGTGTTATTAAACATATCATTTGTAAAGGTCTGCCAAATTTTTCAAACATTTGGGTGATGGTGGGATTAGCTTTTATTCAAGTATTTGTCATCAGATAAATACAACATCTTCATAATTATTCATACCAAATTTCATGACAATCTTCAGTACTATGCAAATGAAAATATTTATTCAAACCTGACAATTTGATAATGATAATGATGAAAATAATGTTGGCAATAATACCTGAAAGTAACTGTGTCTTGCTTTTCTAATAACAGTGGTTCAGTAAAAAATACAAGCTGCAAAAAAGCACTTTATTAATATAAACCATAAAGTATAGAAAGGAAAGAAGCAAAACAAAAATAATTAATTATGGGATTTTGTGGCACTTGCTAACCAGGATGAATGTCCAATTAAATACTTTCTCTGTTTAAAAGGACCCCTCTCCATATAATCCTCCTACCGCCAGTAATAAGCCATGTCTTACCGAATCACTTTCTCCCTCCCCCTTTCCTAAGAGCTATGTTTTCACTGCATTTATGTTTGCCTTGTAGCTAGGGACCACTGCATTAATTCCATGTCTGGTCTGCTTTTCAGTGCCAAACTGAATGCTTACATTTAGAAAGGGCTGTCTGGAGTTTTCCCCTACTAAATCTACTATCATGGAGGATCTCTTCATTACACCTGTTCTGGACATCTGCATATAAAGCCCATAGGTACAATTTGTGTCTTGAGTCTCTGAAATATAAAAATATGAGTTACATATGAAATAAGCTCAAAATAAATTTGCAACAATAAAAAAATTTATGATAAATGCATTATTCAATGACTTTTCTTACAGAAAAAGGAATTAAAAACAAAATGGACTTTAAAATTCTAATCATATAATTATTATTGTCATGACAAAACCTGTTTCAAAGCTTTCATTGTACATATAAATATTAAGACCATATATATGAGTGTCACTTTTAAACAGCAAATGCATAGTACTGTGAATACCGACAAGGTATTCCAATGTCAGATACAAAAACAAGCAAAGTATACTACTCCCTTGGCAAGTTGTGCCTGGATAACTCATGAAATTGCTTATATAGCAGTGCCAGGCATGGATCCCATTATTTAAATTAAAAAAAAAAAATCCCCAAAATTAGCCCCTATTTGTTGAATGTCAAGAAATTCACAATCATAATAAAACCCTAATATATTGCTCATTGTATGGTCAAAAACACTGATTAGTAACTAGAAATTTGTAATATGAAATTCTCAATTATAATATGAAGTTAAATAGTTTGTTAAAATTCCCTTCCAAGCAACATTCTCAGAACTCTGTAAATGACCTGATTTGATAGAAGATCAATGAAAATGTTGCTAATGCCTACTGGTCACAATGTTTTAGGAAATAAATACCAATTAAATACATTTTGTCAAATGTATTTTTAGTTCTGTTACATATATTTAACTTGTATTGCTTGTCAGCTTTTCTTAATAATTACATGTTATGTACATCTATATTTTATACTTGGCCTAATCCAAGATCAAATTAATGGTGTATCTGACCAGTGACATTTTGTAAACAACAAAATAATATTTCTACTATCATTTTGAACTAAATATTCAGATCATTAATAATAGTAAACATGTTTACTTCAATTTGAGTTAAAGATAGTCTTGATTCTGACCTTACAAACTTCCAAAATGGAAATTGCCTGCTGTATATCATGTATTTTTTTGTACCTTTAATTTTTTTGTCCACAATCAAGTTATGAAAATCATATTTTTTTGTCATATCACTTTGTATTTTAAAAAGTTACATCAAATTATTGGACATAAAATTCCTACTTACATTTGCATAAAAGATTGAAAATACCATTATTATCATTTATTTTACAAAAATTGCTGTTTAATTATTGATGAAAAAATACAATGATTGATGCATAAGCTGTCTTTTTGTCAATACAATATCTATTTGTGTTTATTAACAACAGGACATAGAACATATCTTCAAATATTGTTGTTAATTAGTTCTCCTTATTAAATCTGTCACTGTAACAAAAGACCATGTACATTTTAAAATGAGTTTGTAAGCCCTTTGATATTTTCTTATTCAACACAAATTATATCTCAGTATATGCTAAAGTGAAGACCCCAGACCCCCGATCAATTAGTCTTATTGTTTTATTATAGTCATACAAAAATAAAATATAAAAAAAACCTTGTCATTTTCTATCATTTCCTATTGTAAATTTAAGTCATAAACTCCAAGTCCAAACAGTACTAGCCAGCACTTAAAACACAGTGTATATGTCTAGCTTGATCCATATATACACTGTATATGGATCAAGCTAGACTTAAATTTTAGGAAGAAGTGACTTCTCCTTTTGGTCAGAATAGGGAGAAGTGGGAGTTAAGCAGGGAGAAGTGAGACCAAAACAATAAACATTATATATATATATATATATATATATATATATATATATATATATATATATATATATATATAGTGAGAGAGAGAGGGAGCTGCATTATCTATTTTAATTATGTGCTCTATTTCTCAGTATGCTTTTAACAGTTTTAAGCAATGTCTTATTTTCAAGTTGTAAAATGTGTTATATGTGAGTATAAACATATTTTGTATGCGTATGAAAATTTTATATTCATACCCATTCTACTCATACTTGTAGTATGTTTGTTTGAATAGTAAATGCAGTGTGTTTTGGCTGTATGACTTAAAAACCACATCAGAAGCTAGAAATTTTAATTTTTACTGATAGATGTAACATTAGAGTCTTGTAACTGCAAGTTGGTAAAAATGCTTAATAAACTACCACTTAGTTATTTTATTTTCTAAAAGTTTTATGTAAAATTGCAGTCAAAACAACTCCTAATACATGTAGATAGGAATAAATGCACAAGTGACTTAAAACTATAGTTCTTCCTGATTTTATTGTTCACGATAAAATAATACTGCAACTATTCATTGAAAACACACTGAAACTCTAAAGTTGCTATATAACAAAACTGGACCCTCCCCCCCAAAAAAATTCCAAGAATTCGTATTGCACAGTGCGAATGCATCTATTTTTAGAAGGAGGGTTTTTCTCAAAACTACGAACTTTTTTGCTTGGTTACAAAAATCTATTAATATGGTTGTATTATTTGTCTGCCTACTGGTAATATCGATATGCATTAGTTAAATATTATTTGCTTCATTGCTATATATATATATATATATATATATATATATATTGGATTTTCACAGTTTAATGAAGTGGTATACCACCGTTAAGGTGATTTCATGTTGTCAGACATTTTGTTGTGCTTTATTGATAAAAGTGCAGACTCCTGTGATCACATGCACAGTGATGTCCGCCATAACATTTTCATTTAGTTCCAAACTGATTTTATTCAGAAAATACGCAAATAATGCTGCTAAAATCTCCATTTATTAAAAAAAGAAATAAATTAGAAAATGCTCTTCACCGATCATATTTTTAAAAGCAAATTATCATTTGCATATTGATATTTAAATATCGAAACAGAATTTGGTATATTTTCAACTTCATGAAATCAAGCAGCAATATCTTGCTCCGGAAATGGGTTAATGGTCAGTTAGCTATTATAACTTGCATGTAAGCTGATTGGTATCAAAAACATGTAAATAAATTTGGCTTCAGGTTACAACAGTGCCAGAACTTATTGGCTACATCAAGGAAGCATCTCAAAGTCATTATCTACAATCATTTTACGTAAGAAAAAATCAAGAGAGTGAAGTCTTTTTTGCTTTTCTAACAGAAAAAGGCGAAGTTTGTGCTTTTCAGTTGACTTTTTCACCCACTTTGCCTGGTAGAGTAACCCATATATATATATATATATATATATATATATATATATATATATATATATATACACACACACTAACTTTTAAGTGCTGGTTCTGTTTTGACATGGATATTATTAACATTTTATTGTGAATCTATTCTATGATATACCCCTCTATTGTTATATGTATTGGCGAGTTCTAAAAAGTAATGTGTATGATCACTTGTCCTTACAGCATCTGCTGTATGGACAATGGCCTCGATAGCACACTGACAGATTTTCATTTCCCTAAAAAGAACCTCATTTCCCTACTGGCAGCATCACTGATTTGATCTCTTTTTAGACTCTTGCCCTCTATCTTGTTTCAACTGAATAACCAATAATCTAGCATATTTAATTAGCATGTAAATAACACTGCATAACCATATGGTTGTTGCGACGATGTATATCGTAATTAAAAACAAGAATGAATTATTGATTTAGAGGTGTTAACTGATAATGGAATATATTAGTGTCATAATACACAAGGATTATCACAAATGTCAGTTAACTGAAAATAGTCTTTTTTCTCTTTGCAAAAGCTAAAAAATAAAACCACCCTGAATAACTAGGGTCTTGTAAACTGACAATTTCGTTTTTTCTGTCTCTATCTCTGTCTCTCTGACACACATACACGCTCATGTTCATTAATTAAAATATGTTTTTATGTTCTTTATTTTACTGCAATTTGATAATGAGGTTATTGTTGCTGTTAGAATACAAGTTGCACTTAATTTCTTGACATGGACTTCAAGCTTGTACACTGACACATTATCCTCTCTCTCTCTCTCTCTCTCTCTCTCTCTCTCTCTGAGTACTTTCATTTTTATTATAGCTGGATTCTTGATTGAGTTGAGAGCAGAATGAGACAGAAAATATATGTTTATTTTTATGTTTGTAACCTTAGGTTGTTGAGTAACATGTTTTCTGTAGAACATGTTCGGGTATGATCCCTTTATATTTTGAGCATGGTCAGTACCACAAAACATAATTTTTTTGTACACTGGAATTATTTTTTCATGTACGAAAAATTACATGAAAAACAGTACATGTATTTAGAGTATTTTCAAAAAAATGGTAGTTGTGACCTAGGTTAAGTAGAGGGGTATATAATTTTGTATATCTCAGGATTCTTCATTGTTGCCTTAACATCTGAAACAAAATCAGTCTTATTGTTGCATTTAGTTTTTAATTTGACTGGATTTATTTATTGAAATTATTATGCACTGGAATTATAAAGTGCTCAAAAATGTTCTTTGACTAAATCATTAATCTGGAACTATAGTGAATTCAGACAAAAACATTTTGTATTACATTATTATGATACATCAAAAGACTTGGCAAATCACTACACTCCAGGCCATTGGTACATTAGTATGTCTGGGACTAAAGGCACATTAAGACATTCAATATGAGAATTTATTTGGAATATCACTGTAATTCAATTGGAACTTCATATATTTAATAGAACTTTTAGAACTATCTAGAATTTAATTCAAAATAATGTTCTTTTTAAATTTTCACTTTGTATTCTAAGGAAACAAATTATTTGTTGAATTTTACAAAACTAGTTGGTTTTTGCTCTTTTCGGTTACTCAGCTTACACAACAGAGTAATAATATTTCTTTCTTTCAACAGCTTTAGTGTTATCACCATAAATGCAAAATTCACTCTTATATTCAAATATTACAAATTTCAATCTACCATGATAGTGATGCCTGTGAGCATTTCTGTCAGAATCTAATTAGGTGCTGTGTTTTGATCTCCATCTTGCAGGAATATTTCTGCTGTTACCCTCGTTTAAGAGCAGACCTGCTTTGTTTTATCACATTAATTATGTCTTTTGTATCAAATCTTTTATATGGGGTGGAATAATGAATAGTTAAAAGGTTAATGGTCTTTGAAAGTTTGCCTATCTTGGAAATAAATTTAATTTATACCAAAAACAGAACAGAGAACAACTTCATTAGAAAAAGCTCTTTTTTGATAATTATTCCTAGCATTATTATAAAATGAGTATTATGCCATCAAACAGCCTCATCCCAACTTCGTTTTTTCCATGTTCAGCAGTGATGGAATCCTTCTCTTAATTTTGTTTTTTTTTTAACTCAAAATCTTACTAATAGTGTGGTCTATGCTTTAAAAATTATGCACAAATTATTATAGGAGAGGTGTACATAATTCTTTCATACTCATTTATCAATTAACAAGCTCATCAACATGTCTATTTTAATTACTAGCTTCTATAATATACATCAGCTGTCACCTTTACTGATCTTAAACAAAATTTTACTGTTACTCTAAAATTTAATATTAAAGAAATTTTACCAAAGTCTGTTCCTTCCCGACTGTTGAGTAATCTGTAGGTAAGTTGTCTATTGACTTTTGCACTGGCATTAGGTTGGGTAAAGACAATAGGACATTGTATGTAATCATATCAGTGCAATATGTGGGTAACATTTTTTCCAGTATGCATAATTTTCAATGTGACATCAATGCATGGGGCATTCAATCAAGTTTAAACTGGATCACACATCCCATCTAAAAATCTCTGATGTACTTTAATAACGAGTTTGTGGTATTTATATCTCTGGTCATTTATATAATGATCTAACAAGGAATATTGATTAACTTGTAGAAAAAAAGAGTGAACAATCCCCATGTAAAAGTATATATTATTTGTAATGAAATTCTAAAACATCCCAAATATAGTTGAAACACTTGGTACTGAATACCTACATGAACTGTATGACTTGTATTTTAGAAAATGCTAAAATTCTACTATGATCACAGCTATACTACTCAACTTTTTGGAATCTGAAAGCTAGATACACTGGTAATAAATAACAATGGCCAGAGCTCTAGGTAAGAAATCTACAAATTAGCCATTTAATTTTCTTATTTCAAACAAATCACATATTTTGAAATCTAAATGGTTAATTTGTAAACAGAGCAAATTGAGTATTAATCGAATACAAAGGGTTAATTTGTAAACAGAGCAAACTGAGTATTAATCGAATACAAAGGGTTGATTTGTAAACAGAGCAAATTGAGTAAATAATCAAAATACAAAGGGTTAATTTGTAAACATAACAAATTAAGTATTAATCATCTATACATTAATCATGCTTTTCTGAATGTTATAATGGTTTAGTGACCAAGACTAGTTCAGACTGCAACAGATTCTATGGCTCTGCAGTGATCAAGTATTATCATTTCAAATGTACACAGAACATGAATAAATAGTTTAAAGGTTACGGACATTGTATGGGAAATATGAATGAGTTTTTTCTGAGTAATTATCACATAGTCAGTATACTTTGTCTACAGTGTGTGCAGTTTCATATTTTTGATATTATATGTGTGAAATATCACTTTATGTCATTCTGATTGGTCCAAATAAACCCATGAAATTATTGTGCAGTATTCTTGTTACTGATTGGCTGGGATCATTTTTTAAGATACTATTTTTAGACACATGTACAGTATGGGGCCTTGTAGTATCATAAAATACTGCATGATTTTGACAATTTGAAGTTAACAAACAAACAAAATGTACATAAAATATCATAAGTTTAATTTTACTGCAAACAAGCTCCTTATCAAGAGCTCTGAATCACAACTAAATTTTTTCCTTACAGTGGTCCCCCTTTTATATGTCCACCTCTTCTGCACTGAGAAAATGGCTTTATACAAGTGAACTTTCTGGAACAGGACTATATTGGTGAAAAGTATAGGCATATGTATGATGTAAAAAACCTACATTTAATTTCAAAAGATTTAGCATTAATAATTAAAAGGTTCCTCTTGTCGTAAGAATATAAAAATTTCAAGTGAGCATACATCAATGGTTCTTGATTCTTAAACGTGAAATGAGAGTGGGGTATTGTTCACACGAGCATTGCAAATCCATCTGAAAACATAACTCTTGGTACAAACATTGCTTGGCTGTTAGAATCATTATCTTTCCATTTACGCCATTTTCCCCACTGCTGTAGAATATTTTTCATGTATGTTACAATGTTTGAGATTATCCAACAACAATTTTGTCTGCAAGAACTCTTGAACTCTCCCCACTGTTATTAAGCTAAATAACTTTTAACTTTACATTAAAATTGTAAGTTTCTGTTTACGTTATGACATTGTTTACAAAGGAATTGATACATGTACTGTCACATACTTTTTTGTCTTCATTTGGTACCCTGTTTTGTTCAAGGATAATTTCTCTTTCTGTGTGAATCCACAAAAACTATTTTTAGCTTTTGTTGACCTTGCTATGAGCTTTCTGTCATAATCATCAAAAAAAAACAAAAAAACTCAATAGCTGGATGAAGCCCAAAATTCTATCATAACATTGTTGTGCCAATTTCATATAAATGGTCACATTTACAGATAAATGTATGATATTAACTGTGGTGGTAAGTGTTATTATGTAAGTTAGCTAACACTTCTTTCAGTAATGAAAACCTGACATAAAAAAAAACAGATATCAAGAGATAATTGGATTACTTCCTTGTGTGTATGAATTAAAAATTGGTTCTGGACATATAAATAAAATGTGGTTGATTGTGTGGGGTAAATTTGACATTTCTGGCCTAAAATGCTGGCCACATGCCATATCAGAGGGGATGCCAGCCAAAAATGGTACTTCTGTAAAATAAAAAGCTCATCAGATCCAAGAAAGAGGTGGATGCTGGAGAGGGGGCTGTATAAGAAGGGGACCACTGTATATCCAGACACACATAATAGACATTTTTTATGTACTTGTAGCATTATTCATGCAGAATAGTGCCAATTCAATTTTGGTGTTTGATGTCATATTTGAGCATAAGGTTTCCAGTTTCAGTGAAAATAGCTTATTAAAGGATTGATAACTTGTTTACCAGCAAAAATAATTTTGCAAGCAGAACTAGCCCAAAATACCTGCTAAAAGACTGCTAAATGCACTTGACTTTCCTCTTTGTGACATTACATGATAATTATTTATCCAAATATCTTCTAGTACTGATGCCATAACAGATCTGTAAAATAAAAAAAAAAATTGAAGATAAAAAAATAAAATTTAACAAGCATACCATAAACAGAATATTATATGCCCAACCCATGTATAATAGTCCTTTTTGCAGGTACTACTAGGGCAAAATTGACTCCAGAGAGATTATTGACTAATAGGTGAAGGTATGTTTTCTTCAACTAAACTTAATGTACAGAAACCATTAATTTCTTATTAGGATTCCCATGAACATTGCCTTTGACCTTCAAATGCCATATTGTATTGGTTTATGTATTTCTTTAAGTGCAAGCCATACACAAAGGTAGTTCAAGGATCTTACTAAAATCACAAAAGTTATTCTACAAATCAAGTTTTCTTTAAGCCATAAAAATTTTGCCCTCTGACACTGTAACCGCAAAATCAATAGGCCACTTTAATACCTAAGTGGAAGGCCTCCAAAACCTTTAGGCAGGGTACATGGTGAAGAACTAAAATTCTTGCACAGAAACTATTTTCCTTCTTTTGGTCAAAGTGAATTTGACCTTTCACCCCAAAATCAATATGTTTAATTCATACCTAAAATGAAAGCCATTCACAAACTTTGATGAAGGTATGACAACATAACCTTTTTCCAGTCTCAAAACCTTTGACTTTCTGACCCCATAACTGACAGGCATCCTCCTTACCCTAAGTACAAAAACATATCTACAAAGTAGGTTCAGGTCAATGATGTAGATACAGAGACCTTTGGACCCAAATTCAACTGGTTTCTTCCTTGCACCAAATGCAAGCCATCTGCAAAGTCTGGTAACTATAAACAGTGGATAACCTTTTTCTTTTGCAGAAAAAAAGATGGTTACAGATTGATGGACATTATAACATAATATGGCTGGCATAAAAAGAATAGTGACAATTCACAATAATGAAATCTGTTGTTTTACATTTACATATATAAAAACAATTCATTTTGGACTCCAGACCAGTTGGGTAATGGTACAGATTCTTCTTTCTATTCATATACTCCTTCCTGAAACAAAATTCCAATGAACTTGAAATTGTTCATAGTAAAATACTGCAAATCTTGTAAGGTAAATGGTTTCTTTTTGTTAAATAACAATTTTAAAAACTAAATGTAAACTTTATCAGTTAAAATATCCATTCCTGTTGGAGAAATATTGATAAATTTAAGTGTAATGACTTTATATAAAGAGGGTAACACAATTATAGTCTGAGTCTATTAACCAGTTTGTTTGTACACCCCTACCAATTTCAATAACAAAAACCTTTAATTTGATAAAAAATGCAAAGAACTTAGTCAATTCATTTATTGATTTATATTTTCTAACCTGACTGTGGGTAAAATGACCATAAAACCGTCATCGTCTGCACATTTCATGGCTAACAAAAGTTTTCAATATAATAGACAGACATGCTTGAGACCAATTTCCAGTTCCTGGACCAGTCCATTATCAGCAAAGGGGTGTATGCACAACTAAAGATGTATATACATATGTTGTCTGCTCCTGATATTTACAATGATGAATCAAGCAAAGGAAAAGAATGACAACAAATTTGCCTTTCACATGGATTTAACAAGCAGTTTCATTAATGTAATCATGTGTGCAAAGGAATATAATTCCAAACTCATCGCTATGGTAATTTATGGAATTATATGGCAGTTATCGACTAGGATGAATTACGTCCTTATGTTGTCTGAGGGAAATAAACTACTCCATACTGTACGGAATATGGTGCAAGGAGATGCCATTCTGGATACAGTCAGGTTAGAAATTATAAATCAATGATTCAATTGACTTAGTTCTGTGCACTTTTTATCATATCAAACGTTTTCATTATTGAAATTGGTAGTGGAGTACAAACAAATGGGTTTATAGACTCAGACTATAGCTAAGAACTAATCTACCTTGAGGCCCTCAAACAAAGGAATTTATTTATTTTAGCTGCATCTCTGAAGCCATTGGATATACTGGGTTTGGAAGAAGAAAATAGAGTCTGCATTTCTAATATCAACTGGAATACTACAGAGCAAAGTTCCAGAGTATTTGGAAACTTTTTTTAAAATAATCCCTTATTTGGTTTGGGAATTTTATACTGTTTGGCAGACATGGATTGCAAACGGGGAGTATTACCAGGTAGCCTATACTGGAATAGTCATTGTAAATATTCATAAGTACTATTATTGAATATCCTGTACATTAATTTGGCATTTCTCAAACAGGTTCAGTCTTGGATAGGTAATATTTTTAACTTACCAGCTAGATTGCTTGCTTTCTTTCTGGACTGATATTAGCCAAAATGCTCTTTTTGAAGATGTGCCAGCTTTATAAAGGTTTTATCATTTTAAATTTGCACCATACTGTATTAACAGTAGTCTAAATAATAGTGTTATATGTAACTGTCATAAAATAGTCTACTGTGCCTTACAGGGAGAAAATATCTTATCCTACTGAGAAGCCATAAACTTAAATTGACTTTTTTTACTGATATGTTTGATATGTTCAGTCTATATTAGGTTATTGTCTACCAAGGTTAAAGTCTACCAAAACACCAAGTAGTCTATCATGATAAACACCAAGTAGTCTATCATGACAGTGACAGACTATTTGCAAATTTCTATCCTTCCATGTCAGACATAGTTCATCACTATCAAATTTTGTCCTTTTTTTGCCATGTTGAAATAAGTAATATTTTTGTTTTATCAATATTTACAACAATGCCATTGCATTTGCACCAGTTGTCCATTTTGTTTTGGGCATTCTGTAAAGAAATTTTGAGTTCATGCTTTGTGTTTCGGATGTCTGACAATGTTGTGTCATCTGCATAGAATTCTTTAGATGATACCGAGTCCCTTAGTAAAAGTGGTAGCTCATTAATAAATAAAATAAATAGTAATAGACCTAAAATTGAGCCTTGTGGCACTCCAATCTAATTGTTCCAGGTTTAAGACAGAACATAATTTATATAAACATGTTGTGTTCTCTCACTTAAGTATGAAGTAAACCATCTAACTGTGCTTTTATCACATTGGTAAATCTTAGTTTCTTCAAAAGGATTTTAAGATTCACCATGTCAAAAGCTTTCCTGAAATCTACAAATACAGATCCTATTATTCTACCTTGGTCAAGTGCTTGAAGCCATTTATCAATTTGAGAGATCAAGGCAGGCTCACATTCACATGAATGTCTAATCCCTGACTGATTCGGGTGTAACAGTAAGTGTTTGGTTAAATGTGACATGACGAGTCATGGACATGTTTTTCAATCAATTTTGACAATTTTGATAGTATTGAGATTGGCCAGTAATTATTGGCATCATACTTAGAACCAAAACGTTTGCAGTTTTCCACATTTTGGGAACAAATGAGGTTGCAATACTTAAACTGATTATAAATATTATGCTATCTACAATAGCAGAGGCAGAAGATTCAATGAGCCGTGAATTAATCTAATCAAGTCCTGTAGCTTTCTTAGTATCAAGTTTACAGAGACATTTTTAACAAAGTTTTTTGAGACTGGTGGGATAGAGAAACATACCTCCTTAAAGATTTTGCTGCTACAAAACTTTTTCAGTTCATTACAGTTGTTTTCTATCACTGGTTCTTTTAATTTTGTGGTAATGTTGGCAAAAAAAAAATCACTGAAAACATTTGCAGTATCATTGTCATTAGTGACTATGGTGTCATTCACCAAAACTGAGTTAACTTTATCTGATCTTTGTGCTCCTCCAGTGAGTTCATTGGTCACATTCTAAAGGAGTTTGTGTTGCTCTTTTTGTTTTTAAGCAATGATTGATAATATTTTGTTTTAGCTTTTTTACTCATACTGGTTATTTTATTTCTCCATACTTTATATTGTGCATGGTTTCCCATAGCCTTGAATTGGTCTCATGTTTTCATAACATCTAGGATTTCAGTAGTAAGCCAATTAGGTTGGATTTCATTCTTTACTCCATATACTTTCAGTGGTGCATGCTTAGAGACCACATCCATAAATAAGTCAGTCCACACCCTCAAAGCTTCATCTATGTCATCTATGTCATTTTCATCTATGTCATCCAAATTTTTGATCATATTCCATGGAACTTTATAAAGGTCATTGACACATTTTTCTTCATTAAAGTTTTTGAACAATCTGTTAGTGACAGTATTGCAATTTTCTTATTTCTCTTACATTTAACCTTTCTTGTCAAACAAGTATGATAGTGGTCACTAAGACACTAAGACCAACATTTGGTACACAAGCCACATTGTCTGGTAGGTTGGTATAAATGTTGTCTGGTAGGTTGGTATAAATGTGATCAATAAGAGTGCTTGATTTTTCTGTTACCCTTGTGGGGTCATTTACTAGCTCGACTAGGCTTAATGATTCATCAATTCCATCCAGTTGTTCCTTGTTTGAGTATTGAGACAGTCCTTATTTATATCACCAAGTATATATGTTTCTTTCTACTGTTCAAGAACATTTTCCATTATGAACTTAAAGTTTTTTTTCCAGTATCAACATAGTTATTTATACAAAAAATGACAAATAATGTATTCATGCAAATATGAATGAATTCACAGTAAATTAGTTCTATTTTGAGAACTTGTGATGGCAATCAAGATGACATTTCTGTTCTAAATGCCAAATTTCCTGCAGTTTTGAAGATAGATTATAAGGTCTATGGGACTATATTTTTCTTGAGGTAATTTACTCTACTGGCAATTTTTCAAACTTTTTGCTACTAATTCTTTCAGTGGTACAAATATTTACAGTCAAAATAATTATAACTGTTTATGTACCTAGAATTTGCAATCTTTTAACAAGAAAATGTTCTCACAAAAATAATTACAGAAAAAAAATTATAACTTTTACTGATACCTGGTTTATGAACAATTTGAGGGTACGAGAAATTAAGATAATTAAGTATTCTATCCCATTAAAATTCTAGTAAAAGCATAAACTTTTCAAATTCTGGTAGGAGAGATAATTTAGTTTAGGAAAATATTCACATAGCTTGCCAAAACTGCACCTATATGTGTATACATTTAATGAAATGTTATAAAACAAAATAATTTATTTTTAAAATACAGTCTAGCTTTGCTTATTAAATTAAAATTAATCCAAATATTGATTGTAGAGCAAGATACTACAATTAAAACAATGTACTGGTGGATACTGTATAAGGCAATACTTCTTAACCAGAAAATCTTAGCTTCATCTTATACTCTGAGTGGATTTATATATGGATTGTCATCCAAATCGTTTTATTGTATGTCTGGTAATTTGTTTTATAGAAAATGAAATTATCTAAAAATTACAAATATAATATGCAAAAATATTTCATTTTGGGGAAGAAATTGCAAATGAAAAAATATAAGACCCCACATTAAGAAGGATTTAAACAATTACATGGTCGTCAGCATTAAAAATTAATGTACATCAGATGTAATTGCACAACAGCAGCATGCACTATTAATATATGTTGTTTAAATCTGGTTACATATATGTGCATTAAAATTGACTAGTTAGAAGAAGATGAATAACCATGACAAAGACAGATATTCCATCATATTTTTCTTCTTCTACCTCATGACCAAATACAAATTATGCCTGTGTATGAGAGAGAAAAGAGAAATATCCTGACAATTGCTATCTTTATTGTTATCATTAACTGATGTAGAAGTGCATTAATATTCCACTATCAATTAATACCACTAGGTAAGCAATTTCTTGTAGTTTTAGTTGCCACTTCAATTGCCCAAGAATGAAATGGCTGTGTAGTGGTATCTGCATGCTAATTAATATGCTACAGCTGTAGTCAGGTTTTCCATGCTAACACCTGTGGAAGTCAAGATTCAGCAGACCAGATCAGATTAGTGAGGCTACCAATAGGGAAATGAGGCTAGCCATAGGGTAGTATGAATATGGTACCATATTATGAAAGGAAATGCTGCTTACTCATGTAAATTTCTTAACCAGTGACATGTATTGAACTTGCCAACAGAATGGTCAGCAATTTAAAGTATGAACAAAGATAAAAAAACAACTGTTGCCTTAGTACAATAAGAGTACATGCACTTTAAAAAATAATCTTATCTGTTGGGAATGGAGAGGTCATAGTCCTTGCAAAGAAAATTAGACAGCATGAGAAATGGTCATTCTTAATGGAGTCAATATGAATATAAATGGTGTAAATATTTAAGGAGTATGGTATGTATTTTCATAGTATACTTTTACTATTTAATTTAATTATATTTTCCCTTTTTTAACAAAAACTTCAGCTAAACAGGGGCAGTTCAGTGCAAAAAAACCCCATGAAGAGCTGAAATCTCTTGTTCTCTCATATTGGGTGATAATATTTCATTTTGATCACTAAATGCAACAGAATGCATATGGCTCTCTCTGTGTAACTCTTCAAAAAATAACTTTTGAAACAGCATTATAACATTAATGATGCAATTTATCTATTCCTGGTAATCTGATATAGCTTAGAAAGATACCTTTCATATTTATGAAACTGGAAGTTTAGATTAATTTCACACAGTATCACAAATTTTATCCTATCTGTATCTCAATAAATTTTCAGGTGAGAGTCAGTGTATGTAGCTAAAAGTACATAATACATTTCAAATACTTCATGTGAAACAAATTATATACTTCTAGTTACATTTAATGATCCTGACCTGAAAAGTTACTGAGTTATATACAGGATAAAATGCTGTGCGGAACAAAGTGAAAAAGATGAAGATGAGCTATTGATCTGGCTTCATCTTATACTCAGCAGTGACTTATAAATGGATGATGGATGAAATTTTTTTTACCTTATGTTTTAAATTGCAATGATTTGCATCTGATCACTTAGACAAGACAGAGTTTTTAATTTCTAAATTGATCACTGCATCATTTCTCTTGTAAATTTTTTAAAAAGATCTTTAAATACAGAATAATCTGTCATGAGTATCCATCATTGGATGTGAAAGAATTTAACCTCTGAAGAAAGGTGAATATGTCTAATACAGGTAACCTTTAAGGTATGTTTGATCATATATAAAATAAAAGCCTGGTTTAATATGATCAACTTCTTAACATTAACAGAGAAAATTCTAATTTGAGATCACACCCCTAAAATAATTGGAGGATATAAAAATCCACTGAAAGATGATAAATAAACACAAATACCTATAGATAATTACCTTAACTTATTGTCACTTTTCATTTGGTCAATGAGCCGTTTATTCACATATGTAGACAGTTCAAAATCTCTCTGATCAGCTGTAGCTGTTAGTAAAATATTGCGTATTATATGACTGGATGGATTTTTCTTGAGTAATATATCTACTGCAGCTGCTCGAACACTTATATCATATCGCCTTTCTTTTTGATGGTATATCTTCAGCAATGCTGTTGTTTCCTGAAAATTAAGATTTGAATCACTAATTCAAAACTAAAATTATCACATGGCATGCTGCATCATTCATAGTATATTTCAAAGATCTCTTGGCTAAGTTTTTGGATCATGTAAATACAATATCGTCTTCTGATGTCAAAGATGAAATAATTATGCTAAGATCACAGCGTTATAACGGAAGCATCTGTCTGTATGACAGTCATTTTATCTATTTATCATACTGATAAAATCAGTGATTTTCATCATATGATCAATCCTATCTAAGATTTGGACTCATTTCAAATACTGGTATCCGATTTGTATGCAGGTTAAGTATTGATTGCATATACTGTGTTGCATTTTAAATTAATTAAGCTACTAAAAACTTCAGTCATTACATGACACTATTACTGATCAGGACAAATTTGTTTCTTATTATTTAAAAACAATTATCTTCAGAACAAACATATTATGCCCA
Organism: Potamilus streckersoni; assembly: GCA_016746295.1. Taxonomy (NCBI): domain Eukaryota; kingdom Metazoa; phylum Mollusca; class Bivalvia; order Unionida; family Unionidae; genus Potamilus; species Potamilus streckersoni. The sequence continues at coordinate 348,188 of JAEAOA010000617.1, read as the reverse complement.
TACAAAATACTTAAAAATACATAGTAATGTACATCTTTGTTGGTTGGAAAATGTGGAAGAATATTAAATACAAAAGCATTTTCTTGGCAAATATTTATTTTGAAGTAAATACAGCAGATGTTTTCATCCTGTCATCTCTCTGTTGTGAGGGAAAACCTTGTAGAAGGGGAAACTTCACCTCAAAACTCATCATAGGAGTGATGGGCCTGAAGTTTACTTTCTACGATTATGAGAACACTTGTCATCCTTCCTTGATCATCTGAGATAAAGAAGTCTGGCTCCCCTCACCCCTCAGTTTTGACTCAACACAAGCATGCCTTAGAAAGGGCTGCATTCACTTTCTTCCAATGCTTTGCCTCTCTGACATACCCTAAAAATTCTAGAAACATCCAATTAACTCTTTTCCCCTAGTGCTATGTTTATGGGGCAGGAGGTGGTAGCCTATTTCTGAGCTCTATAGTGCAACATATTAAAGTGGGTGGTATTAGTGAAAGGAAGACAGATGTTGCTTTACGATGATACCAAATAATATGGATGTTCTAGTTGCACTACAAAATACAGGGGAAAAAACGTCACCTTTTGGACCAGAGTTTTTTCCAGCCGAAATTTGCCTGAAGTTGTGATTCGGTTTTTTGTCCAGATTTTAAATTTTTTGGCCTCAGATCTTAAACAAATCAGTCTGAATTGCACACAGATATGTGAACCTTTGCAAAAAGTAGGGTAAGATGGGCATTTAGAATGAAGAGTGGTCTCAACATGAAAATGATGGGTTCGTTAAGTAAAAAAGTCCAGTTTTTACCCTTCTGTTCAGGCTCAGGTGAAAGAGTCAATGAAAATCTACATTTCTAACACAAATAGGCATTAAGTTAACTGAAAACGCCTTCCAAGTCAATGCATTATAATGTATTCAGAAATATCTCTCAAAATCAATTTCCTACTCGCATTTCAAACGAAAATGACGAAAACCTCCAGGGGTTAATGGGTTAATAAATTTTACTGATGATACAGTGGTAATTAGATGCCAGTATATGAATTACTTACCCTATCACTGAAATAGAAGGGTATAATAGGATTAAGCCCTGCTAGATAAAAACAAATGGCACAATAAATACCTCAAATCTAACAAGAGAGCTTTTACAAACCCTTAATTTCAAGGACTGAAGTTATGGTCAATCAAATAATATGGGAAAACCAATAAGAATCCCTGAAGCCTCTTATGACAGGAGAAAAAGGCAAATTTTCATTGTGTGATTTGAACACAACTGTTACAAGGAAAGGTGTTCAAGAAAAAAGGACATTTACTGCACATGAATGGGTCTATGATCCTTCTATTCAAGAAATTCTGAAACTATCTATTGGGATGATGTAATTTTCTAATCTGGACATATTTAATTTCTATCTCAGAGAAGGTAACAGAGACAGGTATTGTATTACTACTATCGGAATTACATTTTACAAACCAGTAAATTACTTACCCATTGCAACTACTGTACTATATAAAATTAAGTCTAGATGGCTTCGATTCAGTAATACCATACCTCATCCTTAAAGTGCTGTTGTGGAATTCTTCTGAGCGAATGCAGAGCTATGTAGGCAACCATCGAGGAGTTGGCCTCAGAAGCAATCTTTAGCTGGGAGGGGAGGAGGTCAGGAAGCCCTGCATTCTCCATTGATCGCAAGTACATCAGGATACAGCTCTCCTTCCCCTTGCACCTTTCCAGTTTCCCCAAAACTGTTCTTTTGTAATCCTGTACATTCTGAAAATATTCAATATATGAAGCCAATCTGTACTGTGATTTTATTTAACAGAAATATTCAACTGTCTAATGCTCTCAAACCATAACTGGAATATGTAGATACCATATATATTCACTTATAAGTCAAGTCAAGCTGCAAACAACAAAGATCCTGATCTGCCATAGCATAATGTGCCTGTACATCAGGGTATATGTTGTTTGTCCTACTAATTACTCCACTTTGCAAACCCAAATCTGTCAGCGATTTATGCGATGGCAGATCTGGGTCTGTGCAATTTGCAGTTGGACTCAACTTATTAAGCAACTATAAATGGTATTATTCATTATATCGTTGTTCATTTTAACATTTGAGACAGGTTTTATTTCTAGCACTCTAATATTTTCCATTAAGATCAATAAATCCAAATTTTTATGATAAGTAAAGAATCCTTTATTTCAGGCTGCATGGTCCAGATATTTAAATTAGAATATAAATATATTTTAAACATGAAAGATCTAAGGTTTCTTTTGTCCAATACATACATATATAATAACACAATGAGTTTGTTATTGCTAATAACAAAATTAAGAAATTTAGAGAAAATTTATCCCATCTATCTATAATGAAATATAAAATGATTCCAGATATTTCAAGATGCAATCCTTGTCATTGAAATTACAAATTTCTCAATATTTTTCAAAACTAAATACAATATACTGTACAAATATTGTAGGGGCCCCGAGTGGCCGAGTGGTCTAAAGCGCTGTCCGTTACGGATCACTGCCATCTCACCTCTGTCTGCGTGTGTTCGAGTCTAAGATTCGGCTAATGTAGATATGTGAGAAAGCTTGCCAGTAGCTTCTCGTGGGTCGGTGGTTCTTTCCGGTGATTTCCTGGTTTCTTCCTCCACCATTAATACTGGCCGCCATGAATAGCCTATCGTGTGCTGAAAAATGGCGTTAAGCCCAACAACAACAACAACAACAACAACAACAAATATTGTAGAGGCAAAGTTACATCTTGGAATGCTTCATAGTAAATGAAGACTACTGCTATAACAAATTTTTTATGCATTTACTACATTTTGTCCATAGAGATGTGTAATGCATTCTGCAGCAATAAGATCTGAATAATCTAGTTCTGATATTCAAAGAAAATAAATGTTTAATTTACATACAGTATTATATCTGGTAAACAAATAAAATATAGCGAGTTTTGTTAGTTTTTTTTAAGAGATACATGCAGATTTGAGGACCAAACATTTGCAATTGAATAATCCTGTAATTTGCTATGGAGTTAAATTGCTTTATGACATGCCATTACACTGCAAGTATAGGTATGTCTTGTCATTCTTGTTAGTCATAGTGGTATTATGAAAGATTTTTTTCCTAAGAGTTATTTTCCAACAGCTTAAAAAAATACTTAAGATTGCTGGTTTGCTCCTATGATGAGTTTAATATTATCAAATGGATTAATGAAAGTGATGCAAAATTGTAATCACTTAAACAGATTTTGTATGAGATCAACCTGTATGTATTATTTTCAGTTGATGCAGATTCAATGTCATTTGTACAGTACACTCTTTCAATGCACATGACAAATACTGTTTGTGAATGTGAGGTCAATACTGTTTATCAGTTTTGTTACTAATTTGACCAAATAGTCTTGCTGAAAAGCTAATGTGAATACAAATAAATCATTTTGTTTCCAAAAAACACAGGCCAAATGTGTATTATAAAAGGGTTTAAACAATGGCATTCTACAGAGATTCTTCAATGGCATTCTAGACAGAATTTCCTCAATGGCATTCTACAGACAAGTTCATCAATTGCCTTCTACAGACAGAAGTTCTTCAATGACATTCTATAGACAGAAGTTCTTCAATGGCATTCTACAGACAGAAGTTCCTCAATGACATTCTACAGACAGAAGTTTCTCAATGGCATTCTACAGACAGAAGTTCCTCAATGGCATTCTACAGACAGAAGTTCCTCAATGGCATTCTATAGACAGAAGTTTCTCAATGGCATTATACAGACAGAAGTTTCTCATTGGCATTCTACAGACAGAAGTTCCTCAATGGCATTCTACAGACAGAAGTTCCTCAATGGCATTCTACAGATAGAAGTTCCTCAATGGCATTCTACAGAATATCCTCAATGGCATTCTACAGACAGAAGTTCCAATATGGCATTCTACAGACAGGTTACTCAATGGCATTCTACAGACAGAGGTTCCTCAATGGCATTCTACAGACAGAAGTTCCTCAATGGCATTCTAGACAGAAGTTCATCAATAACATTCTACAGAATTTCCTCAATGGCATTCTACAGACAGACGTTTCTCAATGGCATTCTACAGACAGAAGTTCATCATTGGCATTCTACAGACAGAAGTTTATCAATAACATTCTACAGAATTTCCTCAATGGCATTCTACAGACAGAAGTTCCTCAATGGCATTCTACAGACAGAATATCCTCAATGGCATTCTACTTACAGAAGTTTCTCAATGGCATTCTAGACAGAAGTTCATTATTGGCATTCTACAGACAGAAGTTCCTCAATGTCATTCTACAGACAGAATTTCCTCAATGGCATTTTACAGACAGAAGAGGATTTCCGGGATTTCAAGATAAGAAACACTTCTTATTTTTAAGTACTTAGAGTTGAAACCAACAGTGATATTTTCAGCTACAACAAGATTTTCAAATTACCTGTTGTGGTGGCTACAATGGATGTAAGGTCAGTACCATTTTCACTTAGAACCAACTAGACATAATCATAGTCATCTTTGTCATAAAAACTCCAAGGGAATATACATTCATGAGGAGTAGTTGTAACAAGATTTCAGGTGCAAACCCCATGTCAATAAGACATTCTATTCAGGACAAGTAATTATAGCAAAATTTTCAAATGACTACCATGGTAGGTATACTGGATTTCAGAGCAGCATCTTTTTAAGTTAGGAACAAGTAGTTGTCATAAGAAGTCATCAAACTCCATCTTGGATAGACTTTCCAGTAGGTGGAGAAGTGATAACAAGATTTTCAGGATGTCTGTTGTGTTGGTCTGAATGGACGTTCAGAGCTGTGCCATTTTCAATTAGGACTAACCTGACATCATAAGAAATCTTTCAACCTTACAATATTTTAAACATAGCCTCTATGGTAATGATATTCAATATCTGAGCAGCAAAAACCAACTAGCCATCATAAGTCTTGTTGTGAGGAGTAGCAATAACAAGATTTAAAGAGATGCCATGCCAGCCACATTGGTGGCGCACTACAGTTTCATATTTAGCATAGGGTTAGAATTTTAAAGAAAAAGAGTTTCCCCAGGTTTCCTTACTAGTTATACTGGCTATTTAAAAGAGACTTTGTATATCTTAGGTATTGTTCAAAGAATCTTTAATTCCCCTTTATTTTGATGTATGATTGATGGTGTAATATGGGTTAGAGAGTATACAGTTTGGCCTTACTAAAGATGTGCACCTTTCAAAAAAGTGCTAGCTCTACTTGCTCATTTTCACTTCTCGAACTTCAGAGGTAAATTATAAAAAATAGAGCTGATAACTTTTTTTTTACATTTTATGTATTTGGTAATTCATTCATTGAGTTTTTAGAAGCTGGTATTGTCTAGTTTGGCAAAATTTATTTTCCATATTTTAATAGTTGTCAAGGATAGTGTACTTTAGACAAATTCAGATTGATTTTTGGAGCACAAGGGAGCAGTCATTTTAGTTAGCAGTGTCCTAAGATCATTTAAAATTTCCAAAAGTACAATATCCAAAGAAATTTCAGTCACATTACATGAAAGTAGTATATAGGTATGCCAATATTCTCTCCACTATGCATGTTTAAAATGCAAACAACTTCACATTACATACATCACTCTCTCAAAAGTACATAATAACTGGTGAGCACTACCAATGGATATCAGACTGGCAACATCTTCACTTGGGACCAAACAGATATCATTAGAAGTCATCAGTGAAAAACAATTGTTGATCTGATCATCCAATCAGGAATTATTAAAACAAGATTTTCAAGATGGCAACTATGGTGGCCATACTGTATGTCCAAGTGGCACCATTTTCATTTAGGACCAATTAAGCCATCTCTTCTATCTATGACCAGTAAAGCCAAAAATAGGCCAACCTAGCACAAGTTAAAAATGTAAGGCAAATAAAGGTATAATTTGCATTACTTATAACCCCTACCTAAAAGAACAAAATACAAGAAATTTCATTATGAGATTTGTTTTTGAAAGCAAACACCAAACATTACCGACCATGACAAAAAAGTCAGTTATTAGGGAAAGGGGATCTACTCAAGGTACATGTAATTGAATATCCAATTTGGTTTGGTTAGCCTCAATATTATTTTACATGTATTGCTTATACGGTAAAAGTGTAAGTATAACAGACAGATGGATTGCAGAAAACCAATAAATCTCTCTCCAGGGTAGGGTTATATTTCTCTTTTATTATTATTCAGTTTATGGTAAATCTTTGAAAATTTAAACAAAAGAAAGAAATACTTTCAACATAATAATATTTGTTTTTACATATATACTTACTTCATCAGCACACTTTGTGGAGTCCTGGCAGTAAGTGTGTATGACAGCACCCAATGCCAGGACCACAGACTCCTTTGTGGTTTGGTTTGGCAATGGCTTTTTCATCAGATTCTGAAATTATAAAATTGCACTGAATCCATCATGTGCCAAATCTATTTGATTGTTTTCAGACACCTCAAGATAAATGAGGGATTTAACAAATATTTCTTTAATAGAATACTTTATACAGACTTCACAAAATGAATAAATTATTGTGTTTACCATCTTTTTCTGAAGTCCTTAGTTAAATTAAAATAAAGAAACTCTGAAACATCAACAGGCACTGAAGCCAGTTTTTAGGTAAATACTATAGGAATTAGGAATATGCAATGTTCCAACATTTTAACATGCACAGTTATTTTGCCAACCTGCTTATAATGCTGAGGCAGGTGAGGACCCCATTTTTTCTTACAAAAATGCTTCCCAAAATTACTTCTATTTGCTAAACATGAAAATTGGTAAATGAAACCTAGTTACATCCCTCATTTTATTATCAAAAATGGTGGCAAGTGCCCAAGATTTTGGAATCTACATCAACTTTTAATGTCATATCTTGTCACTTTACTGGGTTTTTTTATTAAAAAAATTATCCATACATTTTAAGTAACAAGCTGATATCTATCAGTGAAAATGCTGGCAATGCCTACTGGTAATGATGCATTTAGAAATAAATACAATTAAATATGTCTTGTTGAGTGAAACAGAGTTTCAGTTTTTATCTTTAAAATCAGTTTCAGTATAATCTTGCATTCAAACATGTAATATTCAAAACTGTGATAAATAAAATTGTTCATAAAAAACAATTCTTTGAATTATTTTCTCATGAACTATGAAAACATGCTATTATTATTATTAAATTCATAAGCTTACAAACCAATTAAAATCACTGATGGTGGCAAAGGTATGTAATGGGTAAGAGTTATTGCCCTTTGTCTATTTGAGAAACAGGAAAAGATAATTTTCATCTTTCAGTAGGGTTGGATTCACAAAAAAGCAGGTTAATATTCCTAACATAATGTGATTGGGGAACATATCTGAAGGAAAAATGTGAACAATTTTATTAGAAAAAATTATTTATTGACAATTATTCCCAACATTATTATAAATTATAAAACTGTATGTTTGAATGCTACACAGAAAATTTACTCCTAGCATCTTAACCAATAGCTTCCAAATTAACTGAAATAAACTTAAACATATATATTTCTCTCCATCATGGAAGAAAAAGTCTTTTGAAGTAGGAACTACATGTCATGATTCTTGTTATTTTGAACAACACATAACAGGCTTAAAGCAAACTGCAAAAGTCAAAGCTGTCTGGACCACATCATCTGGATTTCCATCACATCTCACTTTGACATTTTCTTCCCTTCAGGGACACCTAGGCTTGCTATGCGTTTGTTTGCAAAAGAAGCTTCTTTAGAAGAGCTTGGCAAATTTGAAAAAGAAAGCATCAACTGACAAAAGCTCTGAATTCCCTTGTTCTGGTTTTAATGTTTCCATGTAATTTATTATCAAGTATATGTAAAATTAGGTATGCAGTACATGTTCAGCAAAATGAAGCAAACAATTTTATAAATAGTCTGATATAATCTGCCAATTTAATTAAATTTTCGTATTCAGTACCCAATGAAAGGAATTTACCTTTCTTTAAACAATCTTCATGAGAGGCAATATTAAGGTTTACACTATAATTTAATTGCTATCATGCCCTGCTGTCTTTTCATTATGTTGTGACTAGTAGGGTAGTAATTCCCAAACTTTTCAAATTACAAGGCACCCTTCAAAAAATTTCATGGACTCCACAAGCTAATAGCTGTTTTTAATACATAATCCTTGAAATAACCCTGGTGGTCTGTGGTGAATAGGTTGGGAATTACTGTGGTAAGGTTTTGCTATTCTGTTTTTTTTTAATCTTGCTGTTTTATTGCACTATATTTCAAGTCTCTTAAGAACATCCTGTAAATTATTTTCAAGTTTTCCTTGATCCAGTACAGTATGGTCTAGAGGTCAGTGGCAGAAACTGAATTTCCTACCATAATAGGAAAGTTAATAATAAACAGAATGAATAACTGACATCAGAGGACATAGCCCTGTAGTACTCAACAATTAGTATTTTAACTTTTAGAAAGATGACCATTTATAGATAATTTCAGAACTTTATCAGCTAAATAAAAAGTAAACCAGTTTAGGGAGTTTACATGCAAAATTTCATGGTGTACAAAATCCAAAGTCTTACCAAAATCAACCATAATGCAGACAACCATTCTCTGGTGGTATCCAATGCTTTCATCCCTTTATCAAACATAGATATGAGTTCAGTTTTACACAAACAATTCTGCCAAAAGCCAAACTGCTAAAAATCACCTGATCATCCAAATCTCAAAAAAAAAAACAACTCCTCAATGACATAAAGTTTTATATTCCTGAAAAAAATAAGTCCCAAATTTGTGCTGAAGAATAATTTTAAAAATGGATGATTGTAAAGCCACATGACATGTTATGATTGGAGTAAGGCCACTAAAGGCAGCTGCACCTGTCACAATTCAAAGTATATCTTTTATTTGCATTCAAAGTATTTTGTCTGATGAATTTCCATGAACTTTGTGAACTGCCAAGGAACACCACTGTATAAAGCTGGAATACAAAAGTGTTATCGCGATTTACATGATCTCAATTCATGCAAATTGAAATAAAACAACATGGGGAAAAAAAAAATGTGAAAAAGAAAGATTGCTATTATCAAGACAACTGTCCCATACATGTGACAGTGAAGGAAAAATAAAAGCAAGTGTGAAAGTTGGAACCTCCCTTTCAAACCAGAAGTTGCCATACTTGCCCAAACATAATGGACAGGATGGAAAGAATGTGGCTTGATGATCAGCATAAGATGAAAATTCCTCTTTGCAAAGCCATTGTGTGCTAAAGCCCTAGTCTGTATGAAGTTCTCAAGATATCTTAAGAACATGATGAAAAAGATTTTCATGCCAGTATTGGGTGGTTGCACAAGTTTAAAGCACGTTTTGGCTTTAAAAATGTTAAAACAAGTGATAAAGCTGCATCAGCTGACCAAAAAGCAGCAAGAGGTTTTTCCACCGGACAGATGAAAATTACTGAAAGCTGTGATTCCTCAGCAGATTTTTAATGTAACAAAACCGGTCTATACTGGAAGAAAATGTCTGACTGCACTTACATTTCAGTGGAAGAAAAGACTGCACCCAGTTTTACAGCTGCTAAATACCACTTAAATTGCCACACCAGTGCAGATAACATTAATAAAATAGAATATTATTTGAATAGAAAATAAAATCTGGAAGCGGTATAAAAATACCCGATGAAAAAATTCGCCATAATAACTGAGAAATACGCTCAGGTGTGTTTTCGAAATTAATGCACATCTGACCGATTTAATCGCTCGGTAATTTCTGGAGTGTGAGGATTATCTGATGTCACATTATGAACACATCTTAACTTCCGTTTCTGTCAAAACATAAACAAAGAACGTATTGAGTTTCATATTAGTTTGTTTGAAAAGTTTTATCATCATAATCATGCCAAGAGGAGATCGTGGTGGTACAAGCAAGGGCAGCGGGGTTAGGTGTGTTGCATTAAACTGTGGAAATACAAATGCTGATGGGTTTTCCATGCATTCCTTCCCGAAAGACACTGCATTTCGACGTAGGTGGACAGATTTTATAAAAATCAAAAGAGCAAACTGGGATGGTTCAACTTAGTTTTCTGCCCTCTGCTCCTTTCATTTCACACCAGCATGATTCCCATTTAGGTATAGATTTGAGGTTGAGCAAATGTCAAACTCGATGATGATGCCGTCCCTTCTATCCACTGTGTGATGGAAACTGACAATCAAGCCAAGGTAACTGCCTTCAACACCGAGGCATCTACTGTGTAGGCTTGAAATGTTGTCACCATAAGAGGAAGTAACTTGTCAAGTGTCACAGCCATAGAAAATAAGAAGGGACTATTCAAAGAGAGAAGCATCAAGGGTGAGTTTTTAATGACAAGTACCATACTATTTAATCTATGATATTCAACAGATCAGTCACAGCATCATTTCCGTTTGCACCATGTAGAACGTTCTTTCATAGTTTCAAAAATAAATGCAGTAAATATCTAATAAATCAAGAACTGATTTATAAACATTTGATAAATATTGTCAAGCATATCATGTTGACTACAAATTTATTTGACCATGTGAATATAAAATTATGTTGGTAGATTTAGAAGGCCTACATACATATTTCATTATCAGAATAATGTGTGAATCGGGTTACATATAGATATTGACAAGCATGAAGAGGTTTATTCCAATTGCCAGTTAATAAAAATCTAGACAAAACAAAATTAATTAGAAATTTGACAATATTATGATATTTTAGGTAACATAACGATATTCTTACAGTATGTGCCTATTAGCTGAATTCACTTGCACAATCATGCAGACAAATACCAAAGTAACTGATACAAATACTGCCCTCTTCCCTTTACTGTAGTGTAAAGATAAACCAATGCTACCATCTTAGGATGCAAGTTATGAATTGCTTATTGAAGAATGTGGAAGATAATAACGGACATTAAAATACATTATGAGTATGTTAAATTGAAGAAAATCATGCTGTTCAAGTTTCAAACCCGCTCTATTTTCATGCGGGATAATATAAAACCAAGCTTTGATGAATATATTTTATAACTTATATGATTTAAAGTATTTGAAAAGCTTGATGAGATTGTGACCAGCAGACAAATGAGAAAAGATGTACCAATGCTGTCATCTGGACAACAAACTTCAGCACTGGAGGGATACCACTCTGTGATCAATCATTTTGCACCAAAAATGATTGGTTTCTCCTATCATGGAATGCTTTCAAGGTAAATTTTAAATTATTGCACAAAACAAACACTGATACAGGTTTCTCAGTGTTTTATTTATAGTCCAGTATACTCATCTTCAAATTAAATCATAGATATCAGGATCTGATCTTCTGATATGATGAAATTTAAAATTGTATAACAGTATTTTATATTTGGAATGTTTGCAAATAAAGTATCTATACAAATATATTAATTGACTTTTGATAGAATTAATATATTTTGCATCTTTATTTACTTTGAAATAGGCTTTGGCTAGCTGCATTGCATTTTAATGAAAACAGCCAGAGACCCAGCATGCACTAAAGATGGGAGAGCCAGATATAAAATAGTGTATCCAAAGTACAAGAAAGGAGAATACACTGTCAGGAAAATCCTTGTTGACTCAACATATGGTAAGAATATACATTAGTAATTAATGAATAGAAAGGAATACATCACTTAGTAATATAAATACTGTTTTACCAACTGTAAGTAAATGTACCTATATTATTATTATTATTACATTCAAACAGTAAAGGCAAAACATTTTTTAAAGTTGACACTATTTTAATTAAAGATCATGATTTTGCCTGTGGTAAAAATATAAAAGTATGCAAACAATTTGAAAGACATATTTTTTATTTCATGTATTAACTTCAACAAAAGATTTCAGTTTTAATGCATATTAAATTTACTTTAATTTGTAGAGTATTTTGAATGTCTGATGAAAAGAGTATTCAGAATTGGGCAGGTGTCTCACATGAATGATGAAGGAGTAAAACTTCTCGTAGTTGTACCACCACCATTATGTAGTCTGTATGAGAGGCCTGACAAGGATATTGCAATTCAAAATCTTCTTAGCAGGTTTAATCGCTAACAACCTCATGAAAACCAGTGTAGTTCAGGTTTTGATCAGGAAAGGCAGTGCGGATTCTCTGAAGATTCATGATGGAATGATGACTCTCACTTCTTTGCCCAAGAAATGCCAGCATGACCAGGCAAATTGTCTATATGATGTATAACAATGTCTTCTGAAATAATAATTTGAAAATTAAGATGAATTAAAATATTCTTTATGCATTAGATCAAATTAGGAAATCAGAAGTTTAGTGAATTTGATCTGAATAAAAATAAAAGCTTCAAGTTGATGCTTACCAGAGGAAAAAAAGGTTTATTTCATAGTTTACAAAACTCAACTATATGCATACATATGAGAAATTTGAAATTTTAACTTATAATACAGTGTACAGAATATGAATTCACTTTTAATGTCATGAGGGTAATGTTGTGCCACCTCTCCTAGGAATCAAAAGTTTTATTGTATCAATTTGACAGGTTTTTGAAACTTACAACTGTGAGCCGATGTACGTTTTACTTATGAACGTATAAATACATCTCTACCCATGAAATGCAATACATTTTTACAGCCTTTATTACAGGTGAGAAAAAAAAAATTGTAAACGAACATGAAACTGTTGAAAAAGTATTTTAAAAATATCGTCGGATACTTATATCTAACGTAACTTAAGGCTGCAGACATATTCAGAAAACAATTACCATGAATTGTCTGTCAATCTATCTTGTCTTTCTTCTTCATCATCTACAATTTCGGATTCGTCGGTATTGGAAATATAGGGTTCAAACTGGTAAGGATTAATTTGGGAGCCGGCAGCCGCTTCTACACTATTATCAGAATCTTCCAAGCTTAGTACCTCTGAATCTTTGAATAGCGAAGACGCGCAGGATAGTGACAATTCACTTCCTTCAGAATCGCAGCTTTCATGTTGAGTTTCTGATGACTTTTCCACGATACAACGATACCAACTCCGCCTTTGATTACAATAAGTGTTCATAATGTGACGTCATGCTTTGTTTACATTAAATACCGGAAGTGGAAGGCGGTTGCATTCGGTTATTTCCGTAGACAGGTGCAAACGTGATATTCTTTAGGTTCCCATGCAGTTATTATTGAAAATTTTTCAATATAATATTTTGCATTCGTATTTTTAATATCTATTCTCATTCATTAAGAAATGAACTGAATAAATGTAGATACACTGTTGTGGCACTTTAACACTTCTCCTGGGAGCAATGCACAAAGTGACTGCAAGTTGATGTCTCTCATTTATCATTCTGAAAATCCCAGGGCCTTAAATGGGTATAAATGATAGGAGTTACCTATCTACAGGTATGCTAATAAAAAAGGTTGAATGACCAGTGCAGTTTTCAAGTAATAATTTAAGATAGAATTGAACTGTGAGTTGAAAACTATTTCCAGAGAGAAGGTACTTAAATCTTACTATTTGTCAACAATCCAAGAAAAACTGAAAACACTAAAGTCACATATTTGTCACTTAATACTATATCCCTTTTGCAATCAATGTATCAGGGCATCATCAAACCTTTCAAGTCATATTATCTGTGGTCAGTTTTAAATGATTTGGTGAAGCAAATAAATAAATGGAACATCACAGTGAAAGATTACAGGAATGCATTTAACATCAAGGAAGTCTTGCAAAAATGTCATGACAGGAGTTTTCACCACACTGCATGAATAGTGTTTGGAAACAACTTTGTCCTCAGTTTAATCATTCTTATGATGGCTTAGATAATGAAGAACCATTGTATTAGCAATAAGGCCAGTGTAAAGGCATGCAGATAAAGTCAGACTGTTGAAGAGACATTACAAGAGATTAACATTGAGCAGTTTTTGGAATCCAATGCTGAGGAGTTAACAAATGAAGACCTGTTGGATTTGGAGCAAGAACATTTGGATGAAGAACAAAAAGCATTTGCTAACCAGCAAGAGGCTTGTGAGCAGCAGACTCTGACACTGAAAGTTTTGTCCAACATCTTAAGTCATATCACTGCTGCTTGCACTTTAATGGACGACAATGATCCAGATACAAATCAAAGTTCAATTATTCAACACAAAGTTATGGATGCAATTGCTTGTTATGAAGAACTTTTATGAGAAAAATGAGAACATACGACTCAGACTACACTGAACTCTTTTTTTAGAGTGTCATCTCCAGATGAACCTTCCACTTCAAATGGCATGCCTGCATGCCCTAGCCTATCTCCTGTTGTTGTCTCTACTGACAGATCTGAAGTGGATATGGAAAATTTGTTGTCTCTATAGAAATTTTGAAAAAAGGTATCAACAATACTGTTCGATGCAACTTTCATTTTTTTAAATTACATGTACATATGTTCCATTGATTAAAATTTATAATTCGTGTTTTTTATTTTATGCCTCCTATTTTTTAAGTTCAGTTTCCTATGCTTTTTATTAAACTTTTATTAATGTTTTTATATTGCAATCTACTTGCAGAAGCAACCCCTAATTTGTGTCATACTGAATTTCTATAGAGAAAATTATCTTAATTTATGTGAATCTTAAATCTTACATGTGTACATCAGAATGTAACCAACATGTAGGACTATTTGAACAAAACATTGGTATCAATAAAAACTTATAGGAATTCAATATTAATTTGACAAAATCATTGGTATCAATAAAAAATTATAGGAATTGAATAATAATTTGACAAAATCATTGGTATCAATAAAAACTTATAGGAATTCAATAATAAATTGACAAAAAAATTGGCATCAATCAAAAATTATAGAAATTGCATAAACATTTGACAAAAACATTGGTATCAGTAAAAATTTATAGAAATTCAATAATAATTTGTCAAAAATTTGGTATCAATAAAAACTTATAGGAATTCAATAATAATTTGACAAAAACATTGGTGTCAATAAAATTTTTTAGGAATTCAATAATAATTTGACAGCAGGCCTCTAAGCAATGAATACTAAATGTAAGCAGGATATCAACTCAAAAAAAATTCCTTTCTACTGACAAGTTTTTAAACACAAAAGCCACCAATTTGAACGAGTTTTCTCCATTCTGTGACAATGCAAATTAACAACTGTATTACTACATCAATAAAATCCTATTCCTAAATTTTACAATAATTTTGGTACAGTGATGTTTTAAAATTTAGCAGGTATATAATACTGTATCTTATGGTGAAACATAGCAAAAGATCATGTAAGTTCAGTCACTGATGGTTTCCATAATTCACGTAGAAAACAAATTATAAAAAAATTAATACTTTAATTCTTTCTCTTTTTTCTTTTTTGCTGGAATTCATTTATAGGAATTTTTTAATGGCACCACACTGATTGAATAAATGTACAAAAGAGGGTCTGCAATTGACACATTTTAAGATCTGCAAATCCTGATGTAGAGGGAGAGCAAGAAGAAGAGAGAGAAAGAGAAGAAGCAAAAGAAAAATGAAATAAGTTTGAATATAGCAATATATAGCTGAGTAATACATATAAGAGTATATGGAAAAAGAAAGTAGTTACATACATACATACATACATACATACATACATACATACATACATACATACATACATACATACATACATACATACATACATACATACATACATACATACATACATACATACATACATACATACATACATACATACATACATACATACATACATACATACATACATACATACATACATACATACATACATACATAAACTGGTAACATTTATATGAATATTCACCATACTTAAAATTTCTCCATAAAAAAGGCAGATTTAAATTTCATTTTTATAAACCATGCAAGTCATTAATGAACATGAAGACTGAGCTTTTAGCATTTACTAATAATGATGTCTTCTGTGACAGTTAATGTAACAGATGTCACTATTGATGACAATTTATGTAATGGATTCAAATGTTGATTTCTGTGACAATTTATGTAATTGAAGGAAATATTGATGACTTCTATTACAATTCATGTTGTAGATGCCAATATTTATGACTTCTGTGACAATGTAATAAATGTAAAAAATGATGACTTTTGTGACAACTTATGTAATTGATGCCAATACTGATGACTTTTGTGAGAGTGTAATAGATGCTAATATTGATGACTTTTGCAACAGTCAATCACTTTTGATAAAGATCATTTCTTTAAATAAATAACATACTCTTGATACAAAGTATTTCTGGGGCCATCTTTGTCAGAAAATTACTTGTAAAATACTAGTGTCTACTAAAATTGTAAAATATTTTACTATACCTTTATTTATAAACTTTCTCACCAATATACAATATTTCTCCTTAATAATGTAGATGGAAATTAGAATATATTGCTAGTCTGAAAAAAACAATTGCTAATCCCAAATTTTTTTCAATGGAGATTCTTTAAAAGTTAAAGACTCTAGTACATGGAATTTCTTTTTTTCTTATATTTGCCTTCAAAGATAATCAAATTTTAAATTTCATAACAAACTTTGTCCAAACACACAAAACATAATTTGTTTCTCTAATAAAGAGGATGGAAATTTCACGTTTAATTGTTTGACAAGCAAACGCAAAAGTAAGGTTATGCTCACCATCAGATCTTTAACAAGGTATTCCCCTGGATGAGTGGCATAAGCAGCTGCCAGAAGAAACCTTTGTGGATAAGTTATGTATTTCTCATCTTCAAAATTAACAAGTCCCATGACAGCATTATGAGATCCTGTGGTCTGTGCACCTGCTGCAACATCAATTAGCTGAGCCCTGTAATAGCAAACATCCAATTATAAATGGACAGAATAGTTAATTATTTTGTATTTTGTTATTGATGTACCCCAAGAATTCTTCTTAAAGTTATGACTACCCTGGAAAACAATGAATAATTTGGTATGCAATATAACTCAGTAGTACACATTGATTATGAATAATTCTTTTAAATTAACCCTAAGCCATTCCTAACATCAAAACACAAGAGTAACTCAAAGGGAAAGATGCTCTAATTGCCAATTTTCTTTCCAGGAATCCAAGATAAGACCATTTCTTTACAAGTGTTGTGAAAGCATCTTTGATATTCTTGAGTAATAATAAGATTTTTTCAAAGTAGGCATACTGGATACAAGATCAGGATCATTTTATTTTGGGACAAATCTGACATTTATAAATATATCTTGTGGTGCAAACCCAACATCAATATGACCATCAATTTCCCTGGATTAATGGTAACAAGATATCAATGGATGTAAAATAGGCACAATTTTAATTTAGGACTAATTAGATATCAGAGGGATGATTCTACTATATTCATTTTTACCACTGGTGGCCCCAAATGTGCAAAGTTTTTTTTAAAAAAAATATTCCAACTGATAGTAAATATTGTTTGCCAGACATTTTGCTTCATTTCATTCATATCTGTAATATGTGTTATTTTATCATCCTATGAAGAAGTCATCAGCATGGCACTGCTTTCAAGTGCATTTAATCTTAGTAAGTCCACACTGGACTATAACCAACATGGCACTGCTTTCAAGTGCATTTAATCTTAGTAAGTCCACACTGGACTATAACCAGCATGGCACTGCTTTCAAGTGCATTTAATCTTAGTAAGTCCACACTGGGGCACTGCTTTCAAGTGCATTTAATCTTAGTAAGTCCACACTGGACTATAACCAGCATGGCACTGCTTTCAAGTGCATTTAATCTTAGTAAGTCCACACTGGACTATAACCAGCATGGCACTGCTTTCAAGTGCATTTAATCTTAGTAAGTCCACACTGGACTATAACCAGCATGGCACTGCTTTCAAGTGCATTTAATCTTAGTAAGTCCACACTGGACTATAACCAGCATGGCACTGCTTTCAAGTGCATTTAATCTTAGTAAGTCCACACTGGACTATAACCAGCATGGCACTGCTTTCAAGTGCATTTAATCTTAGTAAGTCCACACTGGCCTATAACAAACTAGTGAAGTTGGCAAAAATATGGAGAAGGTTTAATGTTTTTGCATCTGTTTACTTTGATTATCAATGCACTGTACTAAAACAAAAAGAGATTGGGGGAATGCTATAACTAAATGCAAGGTGAAATGTACTTTCTTTCTGGAGCATGTTTATCAAAATGACAGACTCCAAGAAGACTATTTTAATAATATTATTGTACTAGCTGTTTGGACAATACATAATGGTAATGAAAGATAAACACATTTGTACTCAGAACTGCTCAAAATCAACACAGGGCCTGAGATTTGTCTAGCAAAGTATGCTTAGAATCAACACAGGGCCTGAGATTTGTCTAGCAAAGTATGCTTGGAATCAACACAGGGCCTGAGATTTATCTAGCAAAGTATGTTTGGAATCAACACAGGGCCTGAGATTTGTCTAGCAAAGTATGCTTAGAATCAACACAGGGCCTGAGATTTGTCTAGCAAAGTATGCTTGGAATCAACACAAAGCTTGAGATTTATCTAGCAAAGTATGCTTAGAATCAACACAGGGCCTGAGATTTGTCTAGCAAAGTATGCTTAGAATCAACACAGGGTCTGAGATTTGTCTAGCAAAGTATGCTTAGAATCAACACAGGGCCTGAGATTTGTCTAGCAAATTACGCTTAGAATCAACACAGGGCCTGAGATTTGTCTAGCAAAGTATGCTTAGAATCAACACAGGGCCTGAGATTTGTCTAGCAAAGTATGCTTGGAATCAACACAAAGCTTGAGATTTATCTAGCAAAGTATGCTTAGAATCAACACAGGGCCTGAGATTTGTCTAGCAAAGTATGCTTAGAATCAACACAGGGTCTGAGATTTGTCTAGCAAAGTATGCTTAGAATCAACACAGGGCCTGAGATTTGTCTATCAAAGTATGCTTAGAATCAACACAGGGCCTGAGATTTGTCTAGCAAAGTATGCTTAGAATCAACACAGGGCCTGAGATTTATCTAGCAAAGTATGCTTGGAATCAACACAGGGCCTGAGATTTATCTAGCAAAGTATGCTTAGAATCAACACAGGGCCTGAGATTTGTCTAGCAAAGTATGCTTGGAATCAACACAGGGCCTGAGATTTGTCTAGCAAAGTATGCTTAGAATCAACACAGGGCCTGAGATTTGTCTAACAAAGTATGCTTAGAATCAACACAGGGCCTGAGATTTATCTAGCAAAGTATGCTTGGAATCAACACAGGACCTGAGATTTGTCTAGCAAAGTATGCTTGGATACTATCTAATGTAAATGTTAAATGATTCTTTCAAGAACTTTACTTCTAATGAACAAAATCTGGTTTCTTTTGAAGACATTCTACTCATTATATTATTCTAAAAAGGGAATGTAGATTTTTAACAGAGTTAAAAATTCAAGTTCATTGACTTGTGTATGTTTGTAAATACAATGCAAAAGATTCCTATTGTTTAGAACTCAAATGAACTTAATTTGATATGAATTAACTAAAGGTGATTTTAAGTAGCCATCATAATCATTAGAAGGCAGTCTAAATCTATATTATGTAAAGAAGATAAAGATATAAAGATGATAAAGATGTAAAGATATAAATATGAATTTTTATTCAATTATGTTTTGTTTTTAAAAAAAGCTGATGGGTTTCTTTTCCACCAAAGAATACAACTGCAACTTCTACTGCAGCTACAGGTACTATCTAGGTAAATTCTGAACAGACCAAAAGTATACAGTTAATTTTGACTTTCATTATACACAAACCCTTATAATATTTATTTTTTATTTTGCTATAAATAGTCATCTCAAAATAAAATGCAGCATAAGGGATAGTGGCCCCACAACTTTACTATCATCACTATGATAAAAAGCATTTTGGTGAAAACTCCATGTTGGAATGACCACCAAATTCAGAAGTAGTAGTAACATTTTCAAGATGGTCAACATGGCTGCCCCTTTTAGTGCCAGATCCACATTATTCTCAATTAAGACCAGCAAGACTTAACTTGACATAACTTTTCATTGGGGAAGCATTGCAATTACATGATTTTCAAGGCCATATTTTGATATCTGACCAGTGCACATCATAATAAGTCTTTAAGTGAAAACCTCATCTTCATCCATTCAGGTGTTGTAGCAATAACAAACTTGTGCTAATGAGTAGAGGGATGACTGATGATTGGCAACAAACAAAAGACAATGGACAACTGGTCATCCCTGTAAACTCTTCTGGACTATGGCCAGTAGAGAAAATGATAGTTGAGAAAACAAAAGTTTGAAAACAGAACAACATAAATCATACTTACTTTTGGTGCATCAAATAGGAAGAAAAGGAATTTCTTGCTTGGCAATATGACAATTATTGAAATTTGTTTTCATAAAATTTTGAATAATTATGAGACAAAATTTAAATCTTTTTGCAACTGAAAAAGAAAAACATACACCAATGAACCAATACAAGATGACTTTTGTTCAGCTGTATGAAAATATATCTGACATAGATATGATGCATTTCGAAGGATAAAATGTGTCACAGTTAAATTTAAATGTAATCTATGAGATTTGTAGATATTCCAAATTTGTCAGATGACACAACCTAAGAAACTGGCAAAGTTCCTAAAATACAGACTTAAAGTATCTAAGATGAAGAATTAAAGAACAATATTAAAAAATATTGAATCTTTATAGAATCCTATATCTTTATAGTGATTACAGTAATTGCAGGATAAATATGATACATGAAGACATTAGTATGTCTAAATCACTCTTTTAAGAAAATTATAAAAATAAAGTGAATCAACAACCATCAGTGATCTTACAACCAATCAAATATTTTTTAAAAAATAATAAAGTAAAATCTTTACAATTCTGAGAAATTTCACAAAGTTTAAGCATAAAATGTCATCCATCCAAGAATACACTGTGCAGAAATGAAATATTATGGCTGATAAATCAAGGAATAAATTATTTCAAAATGTATTATAAAGTTTGCTTATCAGTATTTTTAATCAATGACAAAAGGTCAGATCTTCAATTAATGAAAATATGTTTTTTCTTTAACTTTCCTGAGCCAGTATTTCTTGATACATTTTTTGACCAGGTTAAGATGTTTATTCAAATGTGATAGACAAATATCAAATCTCTGAAGAAAAAAAAGTACAAAGAAAAGGCAATGATTAATATAGTTCATATGTCCATGCATCTTTAATGCCAAAGATATTATGTGAAATATTAGCCTGTATGATATACAAGATGCTCTTTTCTCTTCTTCCCTGGCCAGTAAAATCACTCAAAACTGTACCTGTGTTGTAAATATATTTATATAATACAGTACATGACCTCACAATTAATGTACAAAACCAACACAAAATATCAAATCCAAAATTCAAAAGCAAATAAAAAAATTTCCACCAAAGAACCACCACTAAGATAATTTCATATTGTTTTGTAAAGAGACTTTAAAAAAATATGAAGCATACATCAACACAAAGAAAATACCATATATACTCGCTTAAGTCCAACTGATAACTGGACAGATATGATTGCATACTGTGCCAGAAGGGCTGGGCCTATGCAGTTTGCTAAGAGTAAGTAGTAGGACAAACAAAGACTAATCTGCTGGTGCACTGTTTGTGGCATATCAAGGTTTCTGTTGTCTGAAGTTGGGATTAACTTATAAGTGAGTATATACGGTAGTCTCTGAAGCTGAAGATGAGAAATAAAATGATCTCTTGAACAGAATGTCTCCAAAGCTGTTAGCATTATCAATACCTGCACCAATTTATACTTTCCATCAAGCTATTTCTGACTGTATCAGGGAGAGGAAAGACTAAGAACACACCAGCAAACAAAGGAGGCAGTCAACCTGACACAAATTTCTTGGTTCTTAAAAGACCAATAAAAGAAATGTCATGTAATCTATTATTTTCAGTGCTGAAAATGTTCATAAAATAGCTGTAAAAAAGGACCTAATTGTGTACATGTTACTGATTAAGGGCCCTAGTAGCAATGGATGCATTTATTTTTAGAAGTCAAATGTTTGCAGAAAGACTTCACAACAAACAATTTGTAAACCTTACCAGGAAGTAAAAAGTACTTATTACAGTTTGTAAATTTTGTCATACTTCACTTTAAAGGAGTGATGCAATATATCTATTTTCCAATCATATGTGAAAAACAGGGACAGATAACAACACAAGATTTTATATTGTTTTAATCAGTACAGCTTTCCCTCATTATAATGCAATTTTGGATATAATGTGGTACCATTGAAGACTCTATGAACTAAACCAATGTATGACAAAATGGGTTGAAAGAAAACAACATGAAGTTAAGTGTTATATATTTATTTCCTTTTAAAATTCTATTATTTGACAAATTCTGATTATTACTGCAGTACCAAAGTTCCGTGAATAACACTGTTCTAACAATAGTATGATTCCATACATGTCATGGTCAGCAATTGCAGACCCAAGTACCACATTATCATGAAGGAAAGCTATACAACACAGGAAGCAAGCACAAAACAACCAACAGCTCTATTAAAAATGAGATAGTCATCAGTATACCTCAGCAGCATCTAGTTCAACCTTGAAAGAAAACGTAACTTTTGATAAGTACTTCTTAACCTCTTTCTGTTGAGAATGTTTCATAGGAAATAACATTCAAAATGTCACTATGTAATTAAAGGAACAGCTTACATATCTTAAAGAATTTTCATGCAAAAATTTAGCTGGAAAATATATCAGCTTTAAACAGGACAAAGTTATGAAGTTTCTCTTTATAACACATGTAAAGTACATTACAGAAAAAAGATAAAAAAAATCATATTCCTTCAGACAATACAAGTATTGTGCATTTGTCTCAAGGTATGGGTAAACATAAATACTGGTGCATGTGTATTAACTCTTGATGTACTCAGAATGATATCAATGGGACTGATATGTAGCATGTGCAGACCTGAAAACAAATGGGCTGAATATTACATTGCAATGCATCAAATCTATGCATTATCTTGTACAGGATGATACTGTTTTGCACACCTGTGGTTCAATATCCATCAAATTAATTTCCTCGACAATAAATCTGTTCCTATACAGCAGATTACAGGTAAATGCTATATATATTGGCCTAAGTTTGGACAAAAGTATGTTCAATTTGTTGTTAGAAAACACTAAAACTTTACTATAATGCATCTGACCAGTGTGTTATTAATAAATCTGTTCCTATACAGCAGATTACAGGTAAATGCTATATATATTGGCCTAAGTTTGGACAAAAGTATGTTCAATTTGTTGTTAGAAAACACTAAAACTTTACTATAATGCATCTGACCAGTGTGTTATTAAGCCCATGACAAACTTTATCACTGTAAACAAACAGCAATGAAACTTCATGCATATCTATAAAAATAATGTAAAAAAATTGATCAATTACTTTAGAGTATTTACCGCCGAAATCTGTATTTTACTTTCTTCTGTTTCCTCTTGTATTTAACAAATAAACCATGAAATTGTTCAGCAAAATGTTCTATTTTGTAAACACACCACAATTTCTTTCTCATCCTATTTTAAAAGCATAAGGCCCAAGTGGGGCTGAGTCTACATAACTCACTGACATCATCCTAATAGAAAAATGCACAAAAATCTGGATCAGAAGCAAGCATTCTGCAGATATTTTTCCATGCTATTGACTGCATATGTCATGCAAATGCAGTTTTGGGAAGAAAAACATATTTCAATTATGTAATACTTACCTGTTATTTTTACTTTGCTATCCATTTTTCCTTAGACTAGTATATGACTTCCCTGCTCCAATTATTAACTGAAGGCCATAAAATATAAATAAACATGGTTCCAGTCTGATGCCACAGTCACTTCCATCCTTCAAGATCATAATTCTTAGAGTGAGGAAAAGATGGAAAGGACATCTGAGTGGGAAAGGGGGAGTGAACTGACAATTATTATAGATAATAGATAATTTAAATTAGTTTTACCCTCCTCACCCACCCACAAGGTTTCCTAGCAGTAATACATTACCTGTTATTAGTTTTCTGACTTGTCCAGCACATGGTAATGTCAAATGGCCTTGAATATACCATGTTTCCAGTAAGATGCCTTACTGCAGACTGGAGGATAGCATTCTGACAACTTACTGGGTGGACAGAATCTGGCCTAATGCATAGATGCCTTTGACCTGGTGCGAAATTGAAAAAATTAGAAGGAAGAGAAAGTAGAGTGAGATTACCAGTCACAGTTCTCATGAGTGTGTGCAGATAATAATGATTACTAAACACTCAACAACAGCCATAATCTCATGATTCTTGTGAAGGAAAGATCTCTCTCAGTGATAGATTAATAAGGTCCTTTGATAGAATAATGCCACCTAGAAATAATGGCTGCTGAATATTAGAGGCACCTCTGAACTATATACAATGAAACATTCAGAGTCCCTAGCAGAGTGAGGTGGAGATAAGTAGTAAATGAAGCCTTCAAGAACATTCTTGCTGTGAGAGTATATGTGTGATCATGTTGGAAGAAACATTAACTGACCTATAATTTGTAATGAATTTCATTGTAACCTAAGTCAAATTCTGATTAGCATTAACTGTCTTTCCCCAAAGTGTCTTGGTAAGACAAGCCATTAACTATCTTCCCCAAAGTGTCTTGGTAAGACAAATCATTAACTGTCTTCCCCAAAAGTGTCTTGGTAAGACAAGTTATTAACTGTCTTCCCCAAAAGTGTCTTGGTAAAACAAGTCCAATAACAATGAAATACAGTATAGTGGACATGACTAACAATCTTATGTCAGCCACTTTTACTCCCATTATCTTGGTAAAGGTTCTAGGAAGGAAGCTAGGCTGAAGCAATGAGCCCAAAGCTGTTAGACTACCTTTTTCAAAAAAAACTGCAGGAATTTCCTCTGAGATAGGAAGATGGTGATGTGTTGGTGCAAGCATCATTAAGGTCTATGGAGACTGTCCAGTCATTTGCCATTATGGTATGAGTGACTGATGCATAAATCTCCATCTTGAAATGCTCTTTCCACATAAATTTGTTCAATACAGGCAGATCAAAGATGAGGTAAAATTTCCATTTTTTTAAACTAGGAAAATCTAGGATCAGAATTCTGTTATTTTGTATTTATCATCCTCTCTATTGCCACCTTCCTTAGAATGGTGTGTACCTTTTCCCTTTGGGTTTACAGACTCTTGTGAAGCCAAATGGGGGTCCTTTATGGAGGAGAAGTGTCCCATAAGCAAAACCAGTACCCCCCTTTCTTACTGAGGAACAGACCCATGCATCATCTGCCTAGCTCAAACAAGGCCTCTGAAAAGCAGCTCAGTCTGGTACCTATTGTAATATCAGGAATAAATGACTTGGAATGTGAAAGAATCAAGTCCCTAGGGCCAAATGTCTCACTAATTATGGAGGATGGAGAATACAAGCCATTCTGTTTAAGAAATGAAGGGCAAGCAGGAATTTTAGGGAGTCCAGCAGTTCAACTTGGACCTGGTTAAACATTGAGACAGGGGATCTATAGATCTGACTGGGGACATGTTTTAGCCAAATTATCCAGGCCTAAAAACTGCAGCCAACAACTAGTGTTGTTGATCACTGTGGTCTAAGAAGACTACTGTAAGGCCTGATTAAGCCACCAAGTAATGACTGCATATCCAGCAGAGAAGCCCTCAGAAGCTCCTTGCTGTCATCCAGCAAAACCTTTGCAGAATCAAAGGTGGCACCTCTATAAAGGTGAAGAATCTCTGCCAAAAATGCTATCAACATAGAAAATGAGTATCTTAAAGTCCTGCATGGCTGCCGTTGCAAGAGACTCCTTGCTTAGAAGGCTGAAGGAAGCTACCACGAAAAAGACTGCTAGACGAATCAAAGATAATAGAGTTCTGAGTCTTAGGTTTCATAGATTTGTGTGACTTTACAGAGAGTAAGGTATAAGTCCATCTCAATATCCCTAAATGGGACTCTCCAAAATTCTGGCCAGGAAACATGAGTGGTCAAAGAAGATGAATGTACCATGTAACTAGCTTTTGAAACATGGGGCAGCTATGTGGAAGAGGGAACTGAAAAACGTGTCTACCATTTGGCTGCATCCTAATCTTGTGCTGACTTCTGTGTTATGCCCTTTACAATAGCTGAGTGGAAGCAGCAGATATCAATTTTGTTTTTTAGTCCATGAAAAAAATTTGAACTGAAAAGGATCCTTGTTTCCAAAAGGCCTAGAAGGCTTCTGACAGAGATGTGGATGCTCAATGTGGAAAAGAAGGTGCCACAACTGGGAGCTCCTTAAATTTTAATAAGTCCAACAGAATTGATATTTCAAAATCCTGTCTCTACTATTTATTTCTCTACTTGAACGAGGTATCAATCCCTTTTTTTGATACAGGGGATGAGTGACAGCCCCCCTCCCAACATATCCTTTGAAACAACAGGAGAGTATTGGGAGTGCCTAATGCATGCCAACCAATGCAGCAATAAAAAAATTCATCCATGGTGCCAATGGAAAGTGTAACACTCCATACTCAATGTTTGGTAGTGGGATGCCCAAAAAGCCATAGAGATTGAATGGAAACATAAAAAAAGGTTGATCACTGTTACTGGTCAAAACTATGTGCGGTGACCAATAGTCTGGTGACAAGTAATAGATGTCAGGTAAACAGGCCCTAGCACCCAAGCCAGGGAAAGATGACCAGTTACAGTAAATAATCCCTGGTACCTATTGCATGGAACATAGAATCACTGCCCAGTAACTGGAGGTCAGTCACACTGCCCTGTGAGCAATGCCCAGTCATTGCTTAATGATTCATCTCCAATCAAAGACCAGTCAGGCAACAATTTTCATCTGGACAAGTTCCTAACCCAGATACTTGACTTGACTTGACTTGTCCTACAATCTCAACCCTACTTATAAGTGCATAGAAGACTATGATTTTTGTATGCCATTAAATGCAAGACTGGCTCAGGGGTCTTGGCACCTTTGATCATTCTCTTTCTTTAACCAGAAAGTGCCACTATCAGGATCAGCATGCTTGTGATTAATTTACACCTGGAAATACCACTGACACCTCATGGAATTGGTGAGCTGGTGACTTTTTGGAACCAGATAATGTCAATGATACCTCCTGGTATCAATATTCTAGCAACTTCTTGCACAGGAATATGCCACCAATCCCTCCAAGAAGCAATGAGCTAAAGACCTTCTTAAACCAGAAAGTAATCCCTGTCCCTCTTTGGACCAATGTTCTGGCAACTTTATTACACCAGGAAGTGCTGCCATTCCCTCTAAGGATTGGCATGCTGAAGACTTCCTTATAATGAAAAATGCCAATGAACCTTAGAGGAATGATGGTGGTCCAATAGTAAAGATGTAGTGGGTCCCTCTTTCCTGACTCTGTATGTGTGTGGGTCTGTTAGATCTAAAAAAAATATCTGACCACAAGGCAAAGAATGGACATCAATCCATGTGGGTTCACTTAGTACACACAAAGCAGCTGAGTTGGCTGTCACAAGTAGCCTTTCTATGAGTGCATTGGCTTATTTATTGTAGTATTGCTGAAAGGCTCAAAGATATTATATAAAGATATAAGGACAAGAGCAAAATTGTAGAGGGTAGTACCTATCCTAACACTGGAACAACAAAGGGGATACAATTATGGAAACACCACTTTGGGCTGCCCCATTAAAACATACATGGGACTCAGGGAAAGCACTTTTAAAGTGAGGTTCTCACCCATAAATGCAATTTAATTTTCTTATCATTTTAATATGAACTCTATGAAACTGAACTACCCTAGTTACTATGTGTGTTCAAATGAAACAGCCCTTAACTAGCATGTGCATAAAAATCAACAAAATGACAAATGTCACCAATAGAATTTTGGAAAGAAAAGCAATGACTGGGGAGAAATAGATACAATATGGAAAAATTATCAAACAAGACACTTGAATTAACAAAAAAACAAGTGCCCAAAGACTTAGGTTATACTTTGCAAAGCCCCACAAAAAAAGAGGAAATGATATCTGCAATGATGGAACTGAATAAAACATTGGACTGTTTATTTCTGTTCTAAGCCTTTCAATTAATAATTGGAGGAGGAAATTCACCTTAGACAGGCAACTAGCACTAGGAAAGGGACTCCAAAGTAATAATAACATTGCTCCAATAAAAGAACTGCCTCAAGGCTTTTCTACATCCACCTAACCATCATTGTCCAATACTAAAAAAACCTTATGCCTTATGTTTTCTGTCAAATTTTGTCAAATTATGTTCTGCATGTCATTTAAAGGTTTGCTGTTTAGTAACAATGAACAGATTTTATAGCAGATCAGAATCATCTGTATACAAATGGAAGCCATTCATGTTAGGAGACTTTCTGTAAATTCAGTTCAGCAAATTTTGAAAATAAATTGAAAGGCTTCTTTATTTTTAGTAACAGTAGACATATTGGATAGTAGATTTACACAATTTATACAAATTTGAAAGCTCTCAATATCATGATGTGTTTTGTTAAATTTAGTCAAATTCTGTTTTTGAGGTTTATTAAAGCCTTATTGTCTCCTTTACCATGGCAACCACATTATGTGGTAGATTGGCATCATCTGTAAAAACCAAAAAACAAACATGAAACCCAATTTGGTCAAATTTCATTAATTGGTATTTCAGAAGATATCATTTTAAGGTTGTTCTATTTTAAGCTATGGTGGCCATATATGAAGGTAAATCAGCATCATTTTTGTATAAATTGAAAGCAGCACAACATGCCAGGATGCTTTCTGTCAGGTTTGGTCAAATTCTGTTAAGTGGGTTTAAGAACAGTGGTTTGATGGTGGATTATTTTCGTGTTATATGAAGGCCTTCATGCCAGGATGCCAAAATGTGATCAAAAACTGGTCTGGTTTCTTCTTAGAATAGTTGATGGACAGATAACAGATGTTACACAATGGATGCATGGTCATACCATAAACTCACCTAGTCTTACAGCCAGGTCAACTACAAGCTTATGCAACAATCTGGTATAGAAAATACTTATCACCACCTCTAAACAATACAGACATATATGTAATATAAGTAAATAATTCTGACTTTGATAATTATTAGTAAAACAAAAGGTTTAAAATGAAAGCAAAACAAGTTAAATACAGGTCCCACTTCTGTTTTATTCTACTACTTACACTATGTATTGGCCAGACCTAGAAGTAAGCACCTCTTCTATAGTATTCTTGCCAGCATTGCGGAATGTTTTGAGCATTTCAAGGTAGGCTTTAGCAGACTCTGTGGTTGCAAGCTTCTCACTAACTAGGCTGTCTTTAAGTCTGGTAAGAACTTCTAAAGGCTGCAGAAAAATTAAGTCAAAATTTTCCTTTTAACAAAGGCATGAAATTTAAAACTAGGTACCAGTAAAAGGAAATATTAGGTTGATCACAAAACTCCCACAACTGTTATAATCATGACATATCATAAAAATCTTCACAAAGAAATGCACAACAATTAATGTTAAATCAATTCTTATTATAATCTTCTGGCAGCCAGCTCAAAAACTGGTGCTTTTTACAAACTGTAACACTGCAGCCATCTATAGTTTATGGGGACTTTTCTAGCTTGTACATCTATATGCATCTGATAAAAACACAATATTTTATAACACAATATTGCTAAACAATTCCTTTCTTCCTACTATTTAACCGCTCTGATGGCCTAGTGGTTATAGCATCCGACTCGGATGAGAGGTCCTGTGTTCGAACCTAGGCTGAGTCACAAAAAAAGACTTACAAAAATTGTACTAACAGCTACCTTGCTTGGTGCTCAGCATGAAGAGATTAGTGTTAGGACTGGTTGACCTGAATTGGTGAATTACAAAAAAAACTAATTCACCAGAACAAATTTTTGTTTTTTTACAAGTTTACAATTTAAGATAAAGACACAGAAGAATTTAACTCTGAAGCAAAAACACTTGGATATTTTGTCCACATAAAACTTTTTAATACAAAAACTTACTCACTTAAAAGGATCTCCTTTATTATAATGTTTTTTCTGGAAAAGGTCAAATATAACTTTCTACATGTCATATGTAATGAAAGAAGGAACAAAATGCATTAACACAGCTTCCAACAAACTCTTAGAATTGTCAAAGCTGTGACCTGTACAATAACTTACAGACCCCAAAACAAGGAATTTTAAGCTATTGTTATATTTCTACAGTCAAAAGCCCTGGTGAATGATAATCCAGGTATAGACTCATTACACTATTACAAGCCCTGACACTATTTTTGTTGAGGCAGACATAAAAAGCAACTGCCACTAATGTTATGACATCATCACTGTAGCTGTGTCTGTATGCTCTTTATGTGAACAAAATGAAATACAAAATGTATTTGCTGAATAATAATACTACAATAATTTTAAACTTATTGCAACTGTGGTTTAATTCATCACAAAGTCAATGATGTCTTTTGCATTTAAGCATCTGCTACTTTAATAAAGCACACTTTTAATAAGAAAAGATAACAAAGCTTTAGTTCTCTCCTTTCAACAGTGGAAAACAGAAAACCCAAGTTTGGTAAATGCATTTCAATTTTGTTTCAAATGATCAAAAACAAAGGGAAATTATAGATGTATACATCTATGCAATATATAAAATGCATTTCATGAATGAACAAGGCTGAAATGATAGATTAAATGAAAATGTAAATAGAATAAAAATGAACACAAAAAGGAATGTAAACAGATTAGAAAGAAAATCTAAACAAATGCAGATCTGGCAAAATTACCATTTTGAGCATCTATATTCCCTCTATACAAATTGTGTAAACCTGAACACAAATCTTATAAGTTTATGACAATAAAGCCAACTAACACTGCCACAACAACTGGAAAAGTAACAGGAATGTATCTATCATAACTACTGGAAAAGTGACAGCTATGTAGCTGCCATAACTACCGGAATAGTGACAGCTATGTATCTGCCAGAATAGGCAATGCAAAAGATGAAAACTTCAATATACCTTCTCACAATTTTCTGTACAGTGCTGGACTTCAAGACCACTGGGTAACAGTGATTCTGCAAATCCATGACCTGTAGCTAAAATAAAATTATACGAGATCAGAGCTATCAGCAATAGGTACAGCACAAACAGACCCACACTACCATATGCTTGGTAGAACTTTTCTCACAAAAATTTGTGTTGAGAAACCAACTTAATCAGGAAACTTCTGTAAATAATTTCACTGAAAGCTGAGAATGAAAATCATTCAAGGTCTTATCAACACAAAGTTGCATGCCAAATCTGGCTGAAATCCAACAATCCTTGGTAGAGTTAGGCTGCAGAAACAAATATTACAAGATCAGCCAATCTGAGACCACATCCCCTCGGTACGGATTATACAAAAGCCTGAAAATCCAACTTTTTTCAAGACATCATCAATATAGATCAAAATTTATTCAAAACCAATAAATCCCAGTAAAGTTATTTTGTGAAAACTAAAGTGAGCAAACATGATTTTAATTATTTTTATTTTCACACCTCATCATTACAATCAAGATTTTGTTTTGCACAATGAGAATAGTTTAGGTTGGCACTAGAATTTTATAATTTACTCACCAAAATTTAGTCCCATGAAAATTAACATGTTCAATTATCTGGTTTTCTAGAAAAATGCAGCAATGTGTAATTTTCCATTCCGGGTCTTGCCCACATAAGGCTTTAAAATTTTTACCCAATGTCGTAGTTTTTAGTTTCATTGCTCTGAAGTATATTCTTTTTTAATCAATAATTCAATAAATTAACACTAAATTATTTATTCAAATTTCTTCCTTCAGTCACCAGTGGCTTTGCAATCTAATCCAGTTGACAAAAGAAGTCACCTTAAACTTTCCTACTGAAAAACTGACTCTTCAAACTGAAAGAAATTATCACAAATGTTGAAGTTCTAGCACAAGATAAAATGTATCATATGCTATGTTAAAAACAGAATGCTATGAACTTATTGCTAAATAATTTGTAAGTTTCATTTTCTGACTGATGTATGACATACTTTTTATAATGGTGTCCATTCCATATCAAACATCCTCTTTGGCATATTTTTTGTATGAAATAAACTGGAATTGATTATTATTCTTTAATAAAACAAACAGATCATTCTTGTCAACTAACTGATGTAATGTTTTTGCAAATTGCATACATACTTGGAACTCCCATTCTCTATTTTAAAAAAAGCCATACCAAAAATATGCATCTTTTTAAATCAATTGTGGCATAATGGAAACCTGGGTTTTTGAAATTTAACTCCAAACTAGTTAAATATTAAATATGGCATACATTTGATCTTGTAACAAATGTTTTTTTTTAGATTACCTTTTACAATTCTTTGAAGCACTGTTTCAACAGAGTTGGCTGAAACAACTTCTGTACTTGGGCTTGCACTTAGAAGAGTCAACTTCTGGCTGAAAGATAAAGTCAATTAAAAAGAATGACAAAAATCTTGTATAAAAATCTTTTATTATTCAGTTTAATGATCATAAAAACGGCTTTGATGCTGAGAAATTGCTTGCCATGATTTACATCAAAAATATTTTTGTCATAAGATTATATGTATTAGTTGCTTTCATGCAATAAAAAAATTTGACTATTAAAATCAAAAGTACCCCTCACTTCCAAAAAATGCAGAAGCCTATCTAAAGAAATTAATCCAGTCACTATGATGATGAAAACTGCCGATTTTATTTTTTACTTACTGTGAATTCATTGTTTTTCCTGTCATACCAAGTTTAGTCAATTTTGCCCACAATACAAATGAGTCATGTCAATTAAAATATCAACTTACAGATGGTCATATATGACCAAATACTGAATATTCTTTTGTGTCACTAATCACATAAACAAATTAAATGTATAATGATAGCTTTTAAAAGATTGCCTTGTAACTACTTTTATTTGTTGTGCCTATGTACATAAAACATAGCAGAAGGTAAGCGGTAAACAGCTGACATTAACTTGTGGTATACACTAAGAAATCTGCTACCTCAGTCTAATATACATATTGCTAGACAAAAGATGTGAAAATAAAATAATAAGAAAATTTGCTCTGAGTGAATAGCATACATTTCATCTCAAGGATGAAAATTTTCACCTATCATAAAAATATTGAGCAGTTTTTTAGTGAAAACTTGCCATGGATGTAACCATTCATTCAGAAGTGTAACAATAATAAGATTTTTAAAATGGCTGCTGTAGTGCCATACTGAATGTCCTAGCAGAACCATTTTCATTTGGGTCCAGTAGACATCCCAAAAAGTCTTTTGGTAAATCCCAATATCACTATGACTTTCCTAAAAGAAGAAGAATCAATAAATTTTTCAAGATGGCTGATATAGCAGCCATCTTGGCCATGTGATAGCACTATGTTCATTTAGGATCAACAAGACATGCTGATATGACCATCCATTTAAGAGAAATAGATTTTCAAGATGGCCACCATTGTGAGGCCAAAATAAACAAATGTGTGGTTCTTGTAACCTACCCAGCATATTTGAATAACCTGTAACTTTTTTTTAATACCCCATATTTCAACCAATAACCATTAACATTCTTGCAAAGAAGTAGACAGCAATACTGTATTTTATTTCTGGTCTCTGAAAATGTTTGGATAAAAATTGTAAATTATAAAATGTTTAAGTTATCATTCAATCACATTTCTGGGTGAGAATTAGAAGCATTAGAGACTAACCAGTTATTCATATTCAAGTTCATTGAAAAAAAAGAACTGATTTTGTAATATTATCTGGAAAAAACAACTATCTGGAGGTAAAACACACAAATCTCAGCCATCATCCAAGCATTGAAAGATCAATTCCTAACTGGTATTTATGCAAACAGACATGTGAAACACAAGTGTTAGTAAACATTTAATTCTGATTTACTAGCATTCTAACATTAAGTCTGAATATAGTTTTTTTGTATCAAGTTTGTTGTTGTGGGGCTTAACGCCATTTTTCAGCACACGATAGGCTATACATGGTGGCCAGTATTAATGGTGGAGGAAGAAACCGGGAAATCACCGGAAAGAACCACTGACCTACGATAAGTTACTGGCAAGCTTTCTCACATATCCACATTCCCTGAATCTTAGAACCCACACAGACTGAGGTGAGATGGCAGTGATCCGTAACGAACAGTGCTTTAGACCATTCAGACCATGGAAAATAGTAAACCCACACAGGCTGGAAAAATTTTGTAGGACCTACCTTTCTACCCTAAACCCACCCTCTTTTATAAATCCTCTAAGTAGTTTGGAATAGCGACAACAAACCTGTCATAGCAGACAGTTGGATGTCAGACAATGGATGACAAAAAAAAACAGGTCATAGCAGACAGTTGGATGTCAGACAATGGATGACAAAAAAAACAGGTCATCACATATACTCTTCTGGTCTATGATGAGTAGAGCTTAAAAAGGAATTGGTGTTGAACTACATGTTTTATCTTTAAATATTTGTATGGCCTTATGGTCTTTAAGAACTACATGTTTTATCTTTAAATATTTGTATGGCCTTATGGTCTTTAAGAACTACATGCTTTATCTTTAAATATTTATATGACCTTATGGTCTTTAAGAACTACATGCTTTATCTTTAAATATTTATATGACCTTATGATTTTTAAGAACTACATGCTTTATCTTTAAATATTTATATGACCTTATGGTCTTTAAGAACTACATGCTTTATCTTTAAATATTTATATGACCTTATGGTCTTTAAGAACTACATGCTTTATCTTTAAATATTTATATGACCTTATGATCTTTAAGAACTACATGCTTTATCTTTAAATATTTATATGATCTTATGGTCTTTAAGAACTACATATTTTATCTTTAAATATTTGCATGGCCTTATGGTCTTTAAGAAACAAGGAGTTAGATTGGCTGTATTTATGGACATGGTCAAAGTATGTTGGGCCATCTTATAAACAGGCACCCAAGCATTTACCTTATGGTTTGGAGTGTGAGAAGATCAGCTGTGTTCCACCTAATGAAATATTGCCCCAGATACTAAGCCCATAATGTGGGACTTATGGAACCACCAAATATAATTCTAAGGAAGAAGACTGCAAGAAAAAGCCTCCATAGATGCTTGGGACTTGTAATTTACAGTTTAAGTAGCACAAAATGACACTAACTCTGTGTGCAGTGGTAGCAATTGAAATCAGGTTCTTCCTTAGTCAATGATCACCTTATGTGAGAACTGTAGACCAGGCTAGTGTTGTCAAGGAATGACGACTGAATTCTGATATCATGTCAGTTTAGTCATTTTTGAATAAAGGTAGTAAAGCTGATGTCTCTTGTGCTACCTGCAAAGTAGTTGGAGAAGAATATCAAGGATGGTGGCCATCTTCACTTGCAGCAATTCATCAGTTAGATCTTGTTACTTCCAAGCTGTTACCAAGTAAAGGTTCCCATTAGGTGGCAAAGGCTTGAGGACACTAATGCAAGAAGCCGGTTACTGTATGCTGGAACTGCATCATGGCACTATGTGGGTTAGATTGATCATTGAGAGTACCTTTATAAGCTGGACAATCTCCACAGGATGTGACTTGCAGCACTATGCAGGTTAAATTCTTCCATTAGAGCTCCTGTATAAACTAAGACCTACACAGGAAGTGCCTATATGAACTAAATGTCATTCACAGAAAGTACACAGGATAGTGCCTGTATCATTTGATGCCTTCCCCATGAAATGCTAGACTGCTGTATAACTTCTTGGATACTGAGGCACT
This sequence comes from Potamilus streckersoni, assembly GCA_016746295.1. Classification (NCBI taxonomy): domain Eukaryota; kingdom Metazoa; phylum Mollusca; class Bivalvia; order Unionida; family Unionidae; genus Potamilus; species Potamilus streckersoni. The sequence goes on along the minus strand of JAEAOA010000617.1, from coordinate 312,380 downwards.
AAAATGGCATTATACATTGAAAGTTCCTAGCAGCACTATCCAAGTCATGGAACTGAACAAAGTTCATTCTTCTAGTTGCAGATACTGTTTGATCAATTAATGTCATAGCCCATTGTGATCAGAAGTATATGGCTAAATTTAGTTGGGAAGAAACATGGCCATCTTGGCTAGATTGGGTAAGGGATATTGGTCCACATAGCCAGTCTGTAATTCTGACACAGGAGATATTATCTGTGGCTGTTATTGCTCTCTATCTCTCTCCCTAGTAAATTATATAATTTCAAACACTTGCATATAGGCTGATCATATCTTTGTCCCTCAATGCATGCTTTTAATTGCACGTTTCTCTTCAGGATCCATATACAGACCTTAATATGTAAGTCTGACAGATGTTCAAAAAATGACACCTTGAGTAACCATGGTCTAAAACTAAGATAAAAGAAGAGCAGACAACAAAGAGAGGTGTAGTGCAGCATGCATCCTAATTTATTAGTTTAGGAGTGTACATGCAGAGCTACACACTGTCATAGTTACCTTTCAAAGGATGCACATGACCTGTACAGGTATTAATCCTTATGAAGTGGATGCAATATAATCAATTATTATATGCTCATTTTTTTCTCTGTTAACATTGTTAGAAACATGCAATAATTTTATGATATTGCACTCACATGCATGACACATGTACCCAATAGTGTATTAGGTACTACTTTGTAATCAAATCATGTACTAGACTCTTTATATTTTGGTTGATTAAATTTGTTTCTGAACAAACTAAAGCTGATATATCGTGGACTTCCACATGCAAGCTGCTTTGCCACATTCCTCGTTAACTTTTTTGATACAATGTTTTGGATTTAGGCTAGTGATAGATGTCAGACAAACCATAAAATTGCTGTGTGTGTATGTGTGTGTGTGATTTAAATTTTTAATGTAGCTTTAATTTTTCAGTCATATTGCTATGATGTCTGCATTGTGGCAGTTTATAGTGATGTCTAACACTGTTGCATCATGCTGCAGACATATAGCATGATGTCCCACACAGTCACATTACCCTGACACCAAGCCGACAATTTCTAACACTAAGCTCTTAATGCTGAGCGCTAAGCGAGGCAGCTGTTAGTACCATTTTTGTAAGTCTTTGGTATGACTCGGCCAGGGATCTAACCCAAGATCTTCTGCATCCAAGGCAGATGCTCTAACCTCAAGGCTACCAGAGAGGTCAAGATTGCTGGGTCCCTACAATTAACATGCAAGAAACAAGGCATAAACTATATTCTCTAGTTGATAATAACAATGGCACTAAATATACTTACAGTTTTACATCCTGAATTCATCAAAATGTACTTTCTTAGTTAAGTAAAACCAAATTACATGAGCCATGTCATGGGTTCTCAAGCTTGATTACACATTTAGAAATGGTACTGTAATTTCAACTATATTCCAAGTGCAGTTACATCCTCCTTACTGCACTCAAAATAAAATAAACATATTCCATAGCATCTTTTTGATAATTGCAATTGTTAAGTCTTCACATTTTTCCCACATTATGATTTCAAACATTCAATGACAGAACAGAAGCACGCTTGCAGAATTCAACACGCTTGCTCCCTCGCTTCTGAAATCAGATGTACTTCATGTAGAACTGACACAGATAAATCCAGCCATTATCACAAAATTTAGCAGAATAGACAAAAATACCAAAATCTATTAATTTCAGACTAAATGGAAAAGTTGCAACATTCATTCACAATATAAATCAAAATTTCAATTTTAAGTAGACGAAAATGCCATTTTCTTTCGAAAGTGATGTCTAGCGCATGACTGAGTTCAAAGTTATGTGCACATTAATAATGTTGCTGTTGATGAATTTGCGCTTGTATATTTAGTTTGGAATATAGCATAAATTCAGTAACTTTGTTTCTTGTAGTGTATTTTTATTTATATAATTAAGCCTTAGGTAGATTAAGAAAATAAGCATATAATAAAAAGGTTACCGCATTTGTATGGGAAAACATGAACTCAATATATTCCAAGGTTGTGCAGTATATCCATCTGAAAACTCATTTACATTGTTCCATACAAATGCTGTAACCAATAATTCTAGTAATAAATTACTGATAGGAAGACCATGTTTTGACTGCCCATACAGGTAAAGTCATTGAAGCATTACTTAAAGCACAGGAGTCTGCAGTTTTATCAATAAAGCACAACAAAATTTCTGACTACATGAAATCACCTTACCAGTATTATAAAATAATATTTATTATTATTTTATAATACCGTTAAGGTGATTTCATGTAGTCAGAAATTTTGTCATGCTTTATTGATAAAACTTCAGATTTCTGTGCTTTAATTAACTATGAAGTGGATGCTATGTGTAAACTATGTATAGAAAACTGACCTGCACATAAATTGATCAGAATGTATTCAACCATGGCAGAAGCTATAAATTAATATAAATGAGTTTTCTATAGTACATGCCATATCTGCACATAAAAAGGCACTTAAGTGTCAATTATTGATACTTACAAAGGGATGCTATAATATCAACTGAAAAACAATGTTAGCAGCAAGAATGCCCAATAATGTTCCATAGGGGTATAATCAGTAAAGCACCACTTATATCCCTATGAAGTGGTGCTAAGAGTAGATAACATAGAAAAACCTACCTATATATATCCAGGTGTAGTAATATTAAATGAATTTTCTATATTGTGCATCAGACCTGCATTTAGTAACATAGTTATTGCAATGTGAGGGGTCATTGCATTGCAACCAGTATGGATATTTACCATGGACACCTTACAGAAGATGGCAAAGTAATAGCACTGAAAAGTCAGAAACTTTGTTGTTGATGAAAAGAAGAACAGAGTTGGAAATTTATAGATGATAGATGGAGTATACTTCCCATTAAGATGAAACTCCTGCCACTTGTTTAAATGTAGAAAAAACTGCTTGTGTCTATTCTGTGAGGCCTCTCTGTCAGTAGGAAGTGTGCTACTTAGTACAAGCATAAGTAGTAACTGAAGAATTCATGGGGTTTGGCACCAATGCAGGTACCAAGAAGACATCACTCTAACTGACTCCTAGATTGACAGAAAACTTTCAGCATCTTAGCTAAAGAGTTTTAATCTGAGAGAGCTGGTTTTATCAGGAAGTAGTAGTAGTAGTAGTAGTAGTAGTAGTAGTAGTAGTAGTAGTAGTAGTAGTAGTAGTTTTCCTTAGATATTATAGAAGAAGCAGTCAACTTTTTGTACAAGCTGCTTGAATACAGAGACAAAAAAATATTATCTTTTCATAATTTGTATTCTCTTTAGTTCCAAACAGATGGTATCTCTATTAAAGAAGACTAATGTGTGCAATTTACATAGATGATACATAAGTGTTGATCAAACTTATATCATCAACTCATAAAACTAAATGTATGTCTGACTTACACTGCCATAGCCACTACATTTAGAGATGATTTAATATTAAGAGATGCAATCACTCTGTTGGACCCCATCACACTGTGAATAAGATTGTTTTCCAGCTGATATGTCCATGTTGACTTATTTATGGTTGAGACACCAAACAACTGAAATGAAAAGTGATAAAAGAATTTACATTAATGCCCCTCAGAGGTGCTGCTAATAAAGACTTTAACAATGATATTCACATACTTAATTAAATGCTCCTTCAGCTGACATTTGTATTAATGCATTTTAACTTTCTATGAATTTAGCTGCATTAAGTTTTCACATAAGAAAGAATCCTTATAGCCACAAAAATATGTAAACTTTCTCCATAATAACTTTTCTAACTAGAAAAAAAAAACACAAGATATTGAGTTCAAATCAATGACTTATTTTTAACAACAGTACAATAAAAGGGACATTATATACCCACCCCATGTTTAATTGTCTTTTATGAAGGCTCTAGCAGGTTATAGTTGACTGGTTCTTATGGTGAAAGTACAGGGCTTTGAACAAAATGTAATGTGCAGAGACCTTTATTTTCTTATTAGATTTCACCATGACTATGACCTCTGACCTTTTTACCCCCAAATCGATGAATTTCTTTATTACCATAAATCCAAGTCAAAGAATGTACTCTAGAACTAAAGTTATTTTACGAAAGAAATACTTCTTTGAGTCATAAAGCCCTTGACTTGACTTCTTGACCCAAAACTAAACAGGCCTAAAAACCATCCGCACAAAGTTTGGTCCAGTTATGTTATGTATAACTAATGTCTTTGTGAAGAACCATTTTTATTCTTTCACTCACAGTGACCTTAAGATTTTTTCTTACCCTAATTGCAAGCCATCCACAAAATTTTGTAACTATAGATAGTTGACTACAGTATGTACCATATATATAGGGACACAATAAAATAATAACTTTTTCCTGTCCCAGAACTTATGGTGAAACTTCTTTCCACCTGAGTCATATGTCCCAAGAATTAATAAACAAAATAAATTTGTGTTGAATTTGCACCGCCCCACACCCCCACTACATATTGCAATAAAATGGATAAACCAAATGCTTATTTGATAAAAAAAAGAAACTAAGCTTGTATTGTTATTATTTATTCCTATTTATCTCATCATGAGAATTAAAAAAAAAAATATATCCATAAGCTCTGTATATGTAGTGTTGGCATCCATACTGCAGTGTGTATTGCTCATATCCAATAACACAAAACATATTGTTCATTGATGTGAACATTGAGAAACAAATCTTGTTTGGTTGTACTCAAAGGTTTGAATATTTTATCTAACTGAAAACCAGATCCAACAAAATCGCAAACAATAGGTAAATAATTGACCAATTGCTTGAAAACATCTGCCATTCATGCATGACACAGCTTAGGTGCAAAATAACCAAGACTAAATTATATTCAGATCAACTATGACAGTATTTTACAAATAAAAATCAGTACCATATTACATGTAATTTTTCGTACATGAAAAAATAATTATTAATTTTAGTGCATGCAAAATTATAAGCAAAATAAATAATTATCATTTGGTGGTACTGACCATGTATGAAAAATTAAGAGCTCATACATTAACAAGTTCTATGGAACACAACACCATTCAACAACCTAAGGGTACAAATGTACAAAGTAAACATGTGATGGCAATGCAACATATGAACAGAAGACGACTTTCCACACTTCTCTGACGTCAGTGGAAGGTGTTCCTTCAGTCCTTACCCCATATTGAAGCCGTGCCAGACCATATTAAGCAGCAAATTTTGACGAGTAAAGATGTGAATTTAGCTTTTTTGCTACTTCCTAATGTTGACAATAGCCGTGTACAAGCTATTCAATCAAATGGGTTGGAAGTCCATTTTCAGAATACCAATCTACACCTATCTTGGTCATTGACTTTAGGAGAATTCTTGACTGCATTTTCTAACTATAGAACTATTATGTGTGAAGTATACCTTAATAATAGGAAAGAACTTAATGAATATAAAAGGGAGATAATATCAATTGCAATGAAATTTGGAGGAAGCTTTGTATGATTATTATTGTGCCTTTTCAGCTAGAGCTGCTTCTATGTGCACACAACATAGGATTCAGATTAACTGAAGCATACAAAATCACTATATTTTCTCAAATGTACCAGCTGGGAGAAAGGTCGTTTCCTGTAATTATTGTAACAGCTTGGACCATTGCCCACCCCCCAGTGCCCATCAAACCTTTTTAAAAAGGATCAGAACATCCATCAATCACATCGGGACAGACATTCTGATAAACATGGATGTCAATGCCTTTTTCATCAAGGCAAGGAATTATACAACAATTTTAAATTGTAAACTGGCTGCAGGCATGAAAAGTGCACACATATGCATGTTTGCCTCTTGCAAAAAGGAGCATCCTAAAATACAATGTGGCAAATGACTACAATTCACAGATCTTCCTTTGAAAGCTTCTACTCCCATTAATATTATGCAACTTAAGCTTGAATTAAAAGATTATCACGACAAATCAGCGGTCCAAACATTAATCGAGGGGTTGAGTGGAAGTTTTTACTTTGGCATAGAAGCTTCTATCCAAAAGAGTTTGGAATGTAAAAACAACCTGTCAGCTCACAAACAGCTAAGTACGGTTTCAAAATTGTTACAGAAAGAGTTAGACAGAGGTTATGTTTTGGGTCCATTTCCTTTTCTCCCTTTTGACATTTACAGAATCAATCCAATGAGCAAGTTTGAGGGTATTACTTCAAGCACAAACATCTCTGTGTTCAGAGCTGAATTTACGGTGTTACTTGTCTGAACTTGTCACATGAGGCTTGTCTAGAACATGCAAGCATTTTTATATATTGTGCTTGCCATAATGCTTGCCAGGTGTGAGATGCTTCCTACACTGTTTCTTTCCAAACAAAAAAAAATAGAACAAAAAACAAAACAAAAAAAACCAAACAAAATCCAACAACAACAACAAACTATATATTGGGGGCACTAATTTCTACAGACAATTTCAATTGCACTTCATTTTTGGATTCATGTTGTGATATTTAATTCTCTTGCCCCCAATACTTCATGTACCTCTATCAGATGCTTAGTTACTTGTAGTATTTCAATTTCTGAGTGCAGCTCCATAGTTAGTTGCACAGTAATAGGTCTATGCAGCTCCATAGCTAATTGCACTCAATGTTGAAACACCACAGTTGTACCTTGATTGGTATATGAAGCTCCATAGCTAGTTGCACAGGTGCAGCTTCTTAGCCAGTTGCACCATACTCTATTATTCTTATGTATATTGTTGTATGCTTATAAGTTAGATTCTTCTAACCTGCCGATTGTATGCCATAGAGTTGCTCCCGATATATGCCAAAGTTGTAAATAGATGGATATATCAATTATATATTTGAAAATAAATATTTTAGACTATTTCTATTCTTTTTGCGTATTGTGTAAACATACATTTTACTCTCAACTCAAGAAAATAATCAAAATAAAAAGAAAAGTACTCAAAAAGATTTTTATTATTAGAGAATGAGAGAGAGGATTATGTTTCAGTATGCAAGCTCATCTGCATTTGGAGCATATGTTGCTGTTATGTTGTGTAATGTTGGCAAAATGATTAAGATGATTCGAATATGTGTTAGTTATGGGTATTATGTATTGGTAAACTGTATGCAACATGATGAGTTCATATTATCAAGAACTTAAGTGCAATTTATATTTTTACAGCAACAATAATCTCATTAATTGCAATAAAACATAAAGAAATTGAAATCATGTTTAATTAATGAGCATAAGGATGCATGAGCGAGCATGTGTGTTGTTTGTGTGTGTGTGTGTGTGTGTGTGTGTGTGTGTGTGTGTGTGTGAGAGAGAGAGAGAGAGAGATGAAACAAAATTTTGTCAGTATAGAAGAATATATTTATTCTGAGTGGTTTTTATTTTTAGCTTTTGCAAAGAAATAAAACACTGTATTTTCAGTTACCAGACAATTGTGATAATCCTCATGTATTATGACAATACTAAATTAGGTTATCAATAAACACTGCTAAATCAACAATTCATTCTTGTTTTAATTTTGAGGTACATTGTCACAATAACCACATGGCTATGCAGTGATATTTAAACAGTAATTAAACATGCTTTGAGCTTTGGTTATTCCAGCTGAAACCAAACTTAGGGCAAGAATCAACAGAAGAGGTCAAATCAGCTAGGCTGCCAGTAGAGAAATGATGCTCTCTTTAGGGAAATGAAAATCTCTCAATGTGCTATTGAAGCTGTTGTCTATACAGCAGATGTTACAAGGACAAGCGATCACATGCATTACTTGCTATTTTAACTCACCAATAAAGATAATAGTGGGCTATATCATAGAATACATTTGCAATAAAATGTTAATTATATCCAAGTTCCCCTCTTGAATGGCCCCCTTTACCAGCGGCCACCCCCTCCTTATGGCCAGAATCTGAAGGCACCAACGAATTTGTGTTCAAAATTACCCCTCATGAAATGCCACCTGGCTAAGGCGACCAGAGGCCAGCATATTTGTGCAAAAATATAAAATTTACCCCCCACCAGCAGCTGCATTTTATTTTGTAATATGTATTCAGAACCAATTTTACTTATAGCATGTGTTAAGCAATCCAATTTCTGTTTCCCCTGAAGTCAGGTTTTCATTATTGAAAGAAGTGTTGACTAAAGTAAATATACCCCTAAGGTTAATATTATATCATTTACACCTCAGGAGAAGCCACATTTATTCCATAAAGCTGAGAAAGACTCAAATTTTAATCTATAGAAAAAGGTAAGTACACCTAATCCAATTATCCTTACTGCTGTGTGGTCATGAGATATCCAATTTGGCCAATGATAATTGTTAAGATTACAATTAATAACAGTAGTAACAGCAGAGAAGTGGCAGTATTGATTGACAATACACATGTCATCCAGAAAATGTTTTGATAGTTTTTATGGCTTCCCTTAGTACAGGTTGAGCTTGTTGACTCCATAATTAGTGGCTATTACTATTGATAATAATTGTCAAGTTTACAAATCCTAACAGCTGCAAGGTGCTTTTGTTCTGGTCAAATCTGCCTTTTTTAAACTTCTCTCACTTAGTGTCAAGAAATGTAAACACAATAGGGTAACAGACTTCAACTAATGAATCCTGTGACAATCACTGCCTTTGAAAACACATGGCATTTTGTTTAATCCATCTTGTAGTTAGCAACATTGATGATTATAACTGGAGGTAATTGTCAAGATCACAGAAAAGGCATTGTCTAAAAATATAACAAAACAGGGTACCAGACAAAGACTGAAAAAATAAGTGACAACATTTCCCCTGCTCTACATATGTTTTGTCTGCATAATTAAATCCCATACAGTTAGCAACATCCAAATAAAACATTACCAAACATTTACATGTCATCACATAAATGGAGATGATTATTTCAGAAAAAGTCATTCATTTTAGTCTACAACATGGGAGGGTTGCCAAACAATTTTAGGTAGAAAAGACTCGAAAGAAACAATTTTATGTTGAAAAGACTTGAATAAACAACATCATAACTGATAAGGAAGTTATTCAGCAGCAGTGGGAAAATGGAGCAGATGAAAAGTTGTTGTTGTTGTGGGGCTTAATGCCATTTTTTAGCACACAATAGGCTATACATGGCAGCCAGTGTATGAAGAAACTGGAAAATCACCGGAAAGAACCACTGACCCATGAAAAGCTACTGGCAAGCTTTCTCACATATCCTCATTCACCGATTCCTAGACTCGAACCCACGCAGACAGAGGTGAGATGGCAGTGATCCATAGCGCTTTAGACCACTCGGCCACTCGGGGGACCGCAAATGGAAAGAGAATTGCGTATGTACCAGGAGTTAAAACATTTTTGAATGGTTTTGCAATGTGCATGGCAAAACACCCACTTGTATATCAAGCTTTTTCTAAGAATAAGAACTATTAATGCATATTAAGTTGAAATAAGTCAGCTATTACAAAAACAAGAACCATTCAATAACTAATGTTACTTTCAAAGGAAGATATTAAATGCTTTGAAAAAAGTAGCTTTCTTACTACGTACATTACATATACTTCTCACAAAAGTTTAGTCTCTTTCTGGAAAGGCCACCTGCCTTATAAGGCCACTTTCCCGGCACAGAAGAGGTGGCCGTATAAGAGGGGGACTACTGTATATGAATCAATTTAAGAGCATGTGACTTTCAAATATATGACGAAAAATGACAAGGTTTTTATATTTTGTTTGTATGACTATAACGAAACAATGAGACTAGTTGACCAATGGTCTGTGGTCTTCACTTTAGCATTTACTAAGTTGTAATTTTTGTTGGATAAGAAAACATCAAAGGGCTTCTGAACTCATATTAAAATGCACTTGGTGTTTTGTTACAATAACAGACTTATTAACAAGAACTAATTATCAATAATATTTAAAGGTATAGTCTTTGAATTCCTTTGTCTATTTGTTAATAAACACAGTAATGACAATAAGAAAGCTTATGCACATGGGTGCATGCAGGATTTTTTGCAGGGGTCAGTCAGTTTTGGCTGGAAGGGTTAGTACAGTAAGCAGTCTGAAACTAAAGCTAATATGTACTTTATTTAATTTATATATTTGCAGTATGATTTAAAGGGGAGTCACATGACCCCTCTTGACCTATGCTGCAGGCACCCACACTTATGCATTATTGTATTTTCTCACCAACAATTTAGTATTAATTTTTGTAAAAACAAAATGGCAATATGGTATTTTCAATCTTTTTTGCAAATGTAAATCTTCTTAGTGGAAATGTTATGTTCAATAATTTAATTGCTTTTTTCCAAAAATACAAAGTGATATGTGAAACATTTGAATAATTATTATTTTGATAACAACTGGATTACATATGAAAAATTAAAGGGTACAATAAAATACATGCTATTTCATGCACATGAAAATACTTGAGTGAAAGTGAAAAGATTTTCGCTAGCATGGGTTACAAAAAGGATTATTCAAGTAAGTGTTTGCTGTGTATAATATTTTCCTTAAGACATCAATGCCCATTTGTATTAATTATAACTAAAGATACCAAACAAATGGAAGTCCAGGTGGTAAATAAAAACAACTCATTGTTTGAATTTATAAAATGGACATTGAAGACAAAGGATATTTAAGAGTATTGGCCCGAAGGTTATTTTATTACAAAGAAAGCCAACCTCTGAAGCCAACTTTGGATTATTTTAAGCATGCCAATTTGTTTTTGAATATACAAAGTCAGCCAAGATATGGAACCTAACTTTAGTTCCTTTTCAAGGGTATTAACAGTTATTTAGAAAACATTGAAACAATGGAACACACATAGACATTGATGACCAAGCAAGTGCCCAAGAGATTTGGAGGAAAAAAAATCATTTGATGAATTCATGCAGGCCAGAAGAGAAAACAATGATTTCACCAACAATATGATAATTAACATGGATGAAATTCTAGTGAACTTTGATCACACTGCTGGACAGACTGACAATAAGATGAGTGTGAGAATTAGTACAAACATTGCAGATTTAAAACCTCTGACTTTAATCCTTGCATTTTCTACTTCAGTAGATGTGTTGCCTCCAACAATAATTTTTCATGGCATGAGATAGCTAAACAAATTGTTTTGCACCAAAACAATTGATTGTATGTGCAGGGTTGTGTTGATGAGATGCTGCTACAGTGGATTAAAGAGTTTTATCTTGAATAAAAATGATGTGTCCCAGAACATAGTGTAAAAAAAATTACTTTAAAAATTAATTTATGGTGTCCAAGAAATACAGAGTCCCAACATATACAGTAAATTTTGTACTCAATTTATTATGTCAAAACACTTTTCTCCTCTCAGAAACAGTAACCTTGACCTTGGACCCCAAAACTAATAAGGTTCTCCACATACCATTCACAAAAGTTTGGTAAAAGTAGACTGTGAACAAACTCAAGTTATTGTGCAGAAAAGAAATTGGTAACACATACTTGGGTGGATAGCTAAATTAGATTTAAAAGATAAAAACATGTGCTAACAAGTAACTCTTGGAAGATTTCATTTATCAGATATCACCTGGTTGCTATTTTCATGCTGTCCTTTGATTTCCAGATTTTCACAGGATTCCTTCTTCTTAATGATAGCGTCACCAGATACATCATACACAACATGACATTCTCCTGACACATCAATCTGGTTGAGAAAAAGAAATAGCTTATTTAATGAAGTCGTTAATTAGAAAATATAATTTCCTAACACTAAAAATCACTGTTCATTAATTTCACTAACTTTGTCTATGGTAACAAACAAATAGCAATGTAAAATATTTAATGCTATGCTATGTCTCCAGTTAGTTCTAAAACAAATTTTGCTCCAAAAAAAAAGGAATGTTAGCCCCTCTGATTTATATAGCTGATTAATATATTTTGGTGGCATGCATTCAAAAAACAGTATCTAGTACTTATATAGCGCAAATTTAGTAAGGCTTTTTGCACGGCACATATCTTTGTTTTAATGTTTTCTTTCAGTTGAGGGTGGCTGGAGTATTTATATACATGTTATCTTCCTCAATGCATAAAATTTTCCAATGATATATACAAGCTAGTCTCCATGGGTTTCCTTTCGATATCAACTCTTTACTCAGTCTTTTTTCCATGTTGTTACAAGATATTTTAGACAAAATTTGATCAAGAAATAAACACTATCTAAAAGGCTAATATAACCTTGAAAAATCTGAATTTACGAGGTTATCTTGTAAACTACTTGAAATTCAAACAGTTGGTTTTATCCTATAAAAGATTTTCAATTCAATAAAAACTTCCTGAATTTTGCCCAAATTCTTGGAATGTATTAGCAGGAATACCAAACACTAAGACAAAATAAAATGTATCACTTTTCAAGTTCAATATTTTTTCTTACTTACATAGCCTTCATAATAATGAATAAATAAATAAAATGGGATGAATCTCAACAGATCAAATGGCAGCATTCATTAACAGTTATTAGATGGACTAGTGGCACTTAACTTTTGTGATGTACTAATTAAAACTGCGCATAGATGGGTAATTGAAGTAAGGATTGTGACCCAAACTTGAATAATCTGTTTACACTGAAAATATGACCTCACTTTCTATAAATAAAAAAAAATTATCCTTAACTTTTTGGCCGTTCTTGAAAACTCTCTAAAAGAAACTTTCCACAGTTGTATTAAGCATGATATCACATCAAACTTCCGTGAAATCAGAGCACACAAATTGGTATATGATTGGCAAAGGACAAGCAATTACACTACATTGTACTTTTGCTTAGTATTGGCTGGTATGGATACTGCATTAATTTGCAATCATTTCACAAGTATTCTAAGTATGCCAGATGGCAGCTTTGAAGTACAAATGCAGTTTTATTCACATAAACATATCAAATGAATACAGAAATACCAGTGGATTAACTTTCATCACAATTACAGAATTCCTGACAATTTCAGTTGCTATTACCTAAAATCAAAAATTCTGATCCCACCACAGCCATTCATGGATGCAACACTGGATCAACATGAGAAAGACAAGCTATGTTTACAGACCTTATCTCTTCCCAAAGACTGCTTGAATTTTATAGTAGGCAGGTGATTTACAGCACCTCAGCTAAAAGTAGCTATGAAGTGCTACCATAAAAATTAATTCCCAACAAAACTGGCTTGTGCAAAAACTTTGAGTATAAAAATGATGCTATTTTACCTGATCGTCAGGAACAGGAATAAGCAGATTTTTCATAAAAAAAAACTATGCTGCACAGAATGCCAAGAGTACTGATATTTTCCACAAATATTCATGCATATAACTTATAAAGAATATTTTATCTGTAACAAAAGATTGAATCTGACATTTAAATCCAATTTAACAATGAAAAGTCTTCTTAGAGTCCTGCAGACATTATACCATAAATTACTTTTTTTCCTGCTTGAATCTGCTGAATTTTAAAGGACACCTCCATGTAAAGCATGCCTATTTAAAAAGAGAAGCATGTGCCCTAACTGTCCTTCACAATAAGTAAATCTATTCAAAATATAGCCCATCCATTCAATTTACTTTTTATAAAGGTTTTTCTGTATCCTTTCAAGAGCCCTAAAAAAGACAATGCCAAAATTATTCAAATAGAATCACCAATGATTCGATCATACCTCTGTCCGCTCTCCAGGCTCTGTCATGAGCTGAAACATGGATATAATACCCTTCTTCACATTTGAGCAAAAGATGGAGTCAGCATCCACAACAAAGACCTTCCCCACAACACCATCATTGTATTCAAAGAAAACAGGCAACTGTACCATGTCCACCAATGTTCCCTGGATTCCTGATCTGGATGGACTGGATAGTAGGGCATTTGTCACCTGAAATCCAAGGTGAAAGAAAATAATAAGTTTCTTCTCTGATACAAAAAAGCACACCTGAAAATTAAAATATTGCTATATTATGAGGCAGGGAGTGGCTTGTAATTAACACTGAGGAGAAAGGTAACTCGGGTGATAGAGCATCTGAATAGAAGCTGACAGGTTTTCAGTTTGAACCCAACACCTACTAGTTTTATGTAATTATGAAGAATGTATCAAGCCTCAACTTAAACTGTTAGCCTTCTTGCATGTGGAAAGAAATAGCTAATTACACAGCTAATGTTAAATTGGATTGTGTATTAAATGAAAATTACTTTCTGCCATGCTTCTATTACATGTCTTATTTTAGTCATTTTTATTAAACTTTGTAGACCACCAAATAATCTAGATGAATAATCTTCTGATACTCTGCTGTTTCTATATGAATGAATTTCATAATTACCAACAACTGTTTCAGCAATTTAACGACACTGTATGTTTTCTGGTACATACAATCTAGTTTCACATTAACTAAGTAGTAACAAGAATCAATTTCATTTACTATAAGTGAAAAGATCAATAAAACTGTCATGCATTGTGAAAACAATTGTATATAAATCCGTGCTGTAAATAATTCTGATTTATACAATGGATTGCAATAATTTCAAAAACAAATTTATCAAAGCTATGAAGGACCTTTAAAATTCAGATGTCTTTGTATTTAATAGTAACAGATTCAAAATCTTAACTCAAACAATAAACTCTGCACAATTACAAATAAATTCAAAAAATTACCTATTTGAGAAACAGTACAATTTCCTTAATTTAACATATCATAAATTCACAGTTTACATTAATTTCATATGTAATTCTTAAGGAATAGCAAAACAATAATGCAGCAAACAACAAAAATTACTAAGAGCTCCTTCATGGAACAGCAAACGATAGCAAATATATTCCACTTCCTCTTACCATTAAAATATCTAAAAGTCTTAAAAGACATTTCAGCTGGTAGTGGAAAATATTTGC